>CAWUFW010003970.1:0-212500 GCA_963921515.1 Calotriton arnoldi
CACTCCCAGTCAGCTGATCTGGGTTTAATCCATCATCATTCTTTAGCTCACTCCGCCACCCCAGTTCAGACATGGCCATATGCAAATCAGTCTGACCCTGTGCCTCATGGGAACAGTCCAGCCCGAACTGCCAAGCCATGTCTTCCCTGGACCGGAAACAAGCATCCTGGGACCGGTTTCTGGCTTACAGCCGTCATCAGCCAGGCTATCTTGAATCCAGTGGCAAAGTGAGCAAGGGACCCACGTCTGGGCATACCCTGCCAACTTAGGGCGAACATAGCAAAACCAAAGGGGATGATGGACGGAGTGTTGAACATTGCAAGCACTCACTCCCACTCAGCTGATCTGGGTTTAATCCATCATCATTCTTTAGCTCACTCCGCCACCCCAGTTCAGACATGGCCATATGCAAATCAGTCTGACCCTGTGCCTCATGGGAACAGTCCAGCCCGAACTGCCAAGCCATGTCTTCCCTGGACCGGAAACAAGCATCCTGGGACCGGTTTCTGGCTTACAGCCGTCATCAGCCAGGCTATCTTGAATCCAGTGGCAAAGTGAGCAAGGGACCCACGTCTGGGCATACCCTGCCAACTTAGAGCGAACATAGCAAAACCAAAGGGGATGATGGACGGAGTGTTGAACATTGCAAGCACTCACTCCCAGTCAGCTGATCTGGGTTTAATCCATCATCATTCTTTAGCTCACTCCGCCACCCCAGTTCAGACATGGCCATATGCAAATCAGTCTGACCCTGTGCCTCATGGTAACAGTCCAGCCCGAACTGCCAAGCCATGTCTTCCCTGGACCGGAAACAAGCATCCTGGGACCGGTTTCTGGCTTACAGCCGTCATCAGCCAGGCTATCTTGAATCCAGTGGCAAAGTGAGCAAGGGACCCACGTCTGGGCATACCCTGCCAACTTAGGGCGAACATAGCAAAACCAAAGGGGATGATGGACGGAGTGTTGAACATTGCAAGTTAGCCTGGCTGATGACGGCTGTAAGCCAGAAACCGGTCCCAAGATGCTTGTTTCCGGTCCAGGGAAGACATGGCTTGGCAGTTCGGGCTGGACTGTTCCCATGAGGCACAGGGTCAGACTGATTTGCATATGGCCATGTCTGAACTGGGGTGGCGGAGTGAGCTAAAGAATGATGATGGATTAAACCCAGATCAGTTGACTGGGGGTGAGTGCTTGCAATGTTCAACACTCCGTCCATCATCCCCTTTGGTTTTGGTATGTTCGCCCTAAGTTGGCAGGGTATGCCCAGACGTGGGTCCCTTGCTCAGTTTGCCACTGGATTCAAGATAGCCTGGCTGATGACGGCTGTAAGCCAGAAACCGGTCCCAGGATGCTTGTTTCCGGTCCAGGGAAGACATGGCTTGGCAGTTCGGGCTGGACTGTTCCCATGAGGCACAGGGTCAGACTGATTTGCATATGGCCATGTCTGAACTGGGAGTGGCGGAGTGAGCTAAAGAATGATGATGGATTAAACCCAGATCAGTTGACTGGGGGTGAGTGCTTGCAATGTTCAACACTCCGTCCATCATCCCTTTGGTTTTGCTATGTTCGCCCTAAGTTGGCAGGGTATGCCCAGACGTGGGTCCCTTGCTCACTTTGCCACTGGATTCAAGATAGCCTGGCTGATGACGGCTGTAAGCCAGAAACCGGTCCCAGGATGCTTGTTTCCGGTCCAGGAAGACATGGCTTGGCAGTTCGGGCTGGGCTGTTCCCATGAGGCACAGGGTCAGACTGATTTGCATATGGCCATGTCTGAACTGGGGTGGCGGAGTGAGCTAAAGAATGATGATGGATTAAACCCAGATCAGTTGACTGGGGGTGAGTGCTTGCAATGTTCAACACTCCGTCCATCATCCCCTTTGGTTTTGCTATGTTCGCCCTAAGTTGGCAGGGTATGCCCAGACGTGGGTCCCTTGCTCACTTTGCCACTGGATTCAAGATAGCCTGGCTGATGACGGCTGTAAGCCAGAAACCGGTCCCAGGATGCTTGTTTCCGGTCCAGGGAAGACATGGCTTGGCAGTTCGGGCTGGACTGTTCCCATGAGGCACAGGGTCAGACTGATTTGCATATGGCCATGTCTGAACTGGGGTGGCGGAGTGAGCTAAAGAATGATGATGGATTAAACCCAGATTAGTTGACTGGGGGTGAGTGCTTGCAATGTTCAACACTCCGTCCATCATCCCCTTTGGTTTTGCTATGTTCGCCCTAAGTTGGCAGGGTATGCCCAGACGTGGGTCCCTTGCTCACTTTGCCACTGGATTCAAGATAGCCTGGCTGATGACGGCTGTAAGCCAGAAACCGGTCCCAGGATGCTTGTTTCCGGTCCAGGGAAGACATGGCTTGGCAGTTCGGGTTGGACTGTTCCCATGAGGCACAGGGTCAGACTGATTTGCATATGGCCATGTCTGAACTGGGGTGGCGGAGTGAGCTAAAGAATGATGATGGATTAAACCCAGATCAGTTGACTGGGGGTGAGTGCTTGCAATGTTCAACACTCCGTCCATCATCCCCTTTGGTTTTGCTGTGTATATATACCTGACCACGCCCCCAACGTATATGCTGCCATACAGAAACTACACAGTCTCTCCTCCGACATTCACCAGGAAAATGGTACTTGGACCCTATCTGGGTGGTTTTGGGGTCTGTTTACGTCCTGGGGTTGGAAGATCCTTGCTTTCCTGGCCATAGTCGCTGGCATTTTCCTCACCTGTTGCATCTGTATACGTCTCCCAGCCTGTTGCTCTTATTGTGTTACACTTCTCACCCCAAAGCAGAAGACACCCACCCACGATACTCATGCTGTGATTATGACTCAGAGAGAAATAGACAGTTTTATGCAGATAGACGAGGGTATATCCGAGGACTCAATTTCCCTTGATGCTGAATACATGAATTGCTCTGAATTTTGAAGATCATTTATCATATACATGCCATGCTATATTCCATATTCTCTCAACTTCAAATAGTTAGCTCCTGCTAAAAGGAGGGTCTGTTGAAATGTAAATGTTATGCACTCGTTTTGCTTACATATTGCTCTATGTAAAGTTAGCATTTGCGGCACCATTTTAAGTTGAGCCGCCATTTTGAACCATGATCGAAACTAACTTCTGTCTCACTCGGTCTGCCTCAAAAGCAGCTTCGATATTGTTTTTTTTTTTTGTATTTCTCCAAGGTTGAGCTTTGCTGTACTAATGAATAGACTGTTTTTGTCATCGCATACCTTCCCCACTAGATAGGCCTGCTCCCACCCTTAGACCGGTGGGGCGCAGGCAGAGTAACCTTGACGCTGAGATAGCATGTACCTGGTCCCAGGATTGCAACTCATCCTTCAGTACCTCCTTTGTTCATCAGCTACCAACTGGAAATTTCCAGTCTGGGCGTGTCTTTAGTAGTTCTGGAGATGTACATTATGTGTTACCATGTTGGCAGAAGTCAGTTCCTCTGCAGCAATCTAAGGAGGCTGGTCAGACCGGACTCCACTCGAGTGTACTCCTAATAAATATTTTTGGTTTGTATTCTCTACTGTCTGACCGACTCTTCATTTGTGTGGAAGGCTGAGAGGTGGTCGTGAGTGACCCGGGTGGCCGTAATCGGGTTACTTCCTTCACTGGCTCTCAATGACCCTTGGTGTTATCAAGAGCAGATCTCAGAGTGACAGCGTATTTTCAAAAGATGATCTTCAAGGTGCTCTAAGCATTGTTACCACTAAACGTTGGAGAGTGTCAGTCGGTATTATCAAAAGAAGAACTCTTGAAAAGTGAGAGGATTTATGTGACAATCCTGCTTGGTACCCATGTGAGACAGAAAGGCTGTAGGGTGTTATTTGTTCTAGCTGGTTACTCGGGGTGTGCTGTATGATGTAATTTTGTTTTCTAGCATAAAACAAAATGTAAATGCCTGTAAATGAACTGTGCAGATATTTCCAGAATATGGAAGCACAAATGAAGCAAATTTTTTGATAGTTCTCAAGTGTGATGGAAACAAATATTTTGATATGACCAAAACTAATCAATACACTAAATGATGACATTTTCACACATTATTGTTTGTGCGCTGTATACCTTTATCAGTGAAACTGTATGTCTGTGTAAATGTAATGGTCATTTCAATTGAAGATGTGTTGTCTGTAAGGACAGCTACCACACCATGCTTACTCCACTTTACCCCACTCCACTCTACTCTGTGCCACTCCATGACACTGCACTCTACTTTGCACCACTCCACACTATGCCACCCCACTCCAATACACTCCACTCCAATCTGCTTCACTGCACTCTACTCTGTACCAGCCCACTCTACACCACTTCACTCTACTCTATGCCAATGCACTCTAACACTCAATACTCTACTATGCATCACTGCACTCTTCACCACTGCACTCTACGTCAATCCACTCTCAGTCACTCTAATCTACTCTGCACCACTGCACTCTATGACACTGCACTCTACGACACTCTACTCTATGCCACTGCACTCTACGCCACTTCACTCTACTCTGAAACAATCTACTCTACTCAACTCTATTCCACTGTACGCCATTCCACTATATGCCACTACACTTTACACCACTGCTATCTATCCTGTGCCACTCCACTCTATCGCACTACCCCTCTACACTCTATACCATTCTAGACCGCTGCACTCTATGCCACTGCGCCACTGCACTCTACACCATTTACTCAAAACCAATACACTCCACACCACTGTACTCTTCGTCAATCTACTCTGCACCACTGCACTGTACACCACTCTACTCTGTTCTGCAACATTCTTCGCTACGTAATTGCACTCTATGTCGATTTACTCTGCACCACTCAATGCCAAAGCACTCTACACCACTGCACTCTATGCCACTGCACTCTACCACACTCTACTCTGTAACACTGCACTTTCTTTCACTGACCTCTATGCTACTCTACTCTGCGCTACTGCACTCTGCACCACTCTGCTACATTCTACACCACTCTAATCTACTGTGCACCACTGCACTCTATGACACTGCACTCTATGGAAATCCGAGAAGGTGTGCAGTTCCTTTGGGAAGGTCGATCAAGACGTTCCTGAAGGGATCGAATCCGGGGGATCTGATCCTTCAGGAGCAAGAGCCCTCACACACCCCAAGGGGGTGTCATGCTTCATCATGTGGCAGCTCCTCGTTGGGCTGGTGCTGCAATGCCCAACGGGCCCCGCGAAGGGGCTCTTTGCCGGAGTTATTTTAAGCTGCCGTTGTAAATTATGGGTGTGGTGGTGAGGGTGTGGTGAGTGAGTAGAGTGGTAAGTTTAAAAATAACTCGAAGGGGATTTATAAATCAAATTTTAATGTGTAAAGCCCTAGGTTATGTTAAAAACAAGTGTAGGCCAAGGGGGGTATAATGGTCCACATTAGCTCAAGGTGTAAATTTTGGTCAACATGTTTCTTGCCGGTAAAGTCATAAAAGATCTAGGCAATTCGTCAGGACCGTGAAACATTAAAAACTAAACTACTCTAAGGGAAGCAGTCAAGAGCACATGTGTCATCTAGTGCCGTGCTATCCCAAATGCAAGTGGGTATTGAATCTACCTTGTTGCAATCGATACTGACCTAGAGGAGAGGAAAAAGGGGGAAGGGGGAAAAAGGGGAGAAAAGGGATGAGAGGCAGAACAACAGTCTTTACAGTATTCAATTACAGTATTGGTGCCTGAAGTAGTGTGCATGCCAGAAAATTGCATGCTTCAATTCAGTGCATAGCAGGTATAGCAGTACGCCTGTCCAGTAATATTCAAAAAGAAAATACGTGATAGCGATGGACAGGCGGTCACTCGTAGGCTAAGAAATACATAGGCAGGGATATTCAGGAGTGTGGATCTCATGCAGGGTGATGTGAAACTAAAGACTCCATGAGGCACAATCACACTCAAAATGTGTACCACCATAAGGATGGCGACTATGGCAAAAAATGGTGGTCAAATAATACGCCGTGAGAGAAGTTATACAGCAAGGCCCGCATAATGAGTGTTGGGGACCTGGACTCTCATGCGCTGTGCAGGGTGACAGAGGGGGAATATCCTACAGGGTAGACTTACCGCTATACATAGGAATCTGTGCTCCAATGAGCAAGAGCGGAGTTGAGCTAAAAGCGTCGTCCCGCCTGGAGGAGAACGAGAGGAAAACAGCTTTTAAGTACATGGGGGTACCGCAGAGAATTAGAGGGAACAGGGAGCTTCGTAGTTCTACTTACGGTTCCGGGTCGCTGCGGACAGCGTGCGACCTACCCGTTGCTCGGCTGTTTTTCAGACCGTGACAGATATCGTCCACTTGCTTGACAGGTAGGATGGTGGTCATAAACATAGGCTCTCATTCCTATCTAGATATCATCCACCATTAAAAAAATAAATGTCACCACGTGGTCAGTACAAATTGAAGATAGGGACGTTTGGTCTTGTCTTCCCCTTTTACCCCCACTTAATTATAATATTCGGCCTTCCCACATCTAGATGTCACTTGGGTTACAAGGACCGTTCTCGAATAGCAATTCAAAATGTCACAGATTTCAACCACTAGCTGGGATGTTGCGCACAATGCAAGTAAACTGTATATCCACCGGTTGGGCTGTATTTTGTGGGCTACACATGTGCTCACAATAAAACTATGCACAGATAACAGTCACATTGCTATGTGGCTTGTATAACCTGAAAGTCACTGGGTGTTCACCTTATAATGTTTACTCTTTTACAATTGAAGTTTGGATCGGCTGATTCTACATATACATCTTCTTTTGTAGCCCTGAAGAAGTCGGTTGGGATATCACCCACGACGAAACACGTGTTGGCTGGGCAATCCTTCTAAATAAAGAACATAAGAACACCTAACGACTACAATCATTGAAAGGAATAATAATTGATATCAATGTATCTTTAATATGCATCTATAATACGGTGTGAATACCATATCATAAATGTTGACCAAGGTACAAGTAGCGGAAGGTGGCTACGCGGACACGCAGTCCGTACGCTGCTAGACCTTCTCATGGACTCTGAGCACAGAGCATAATGGGCTCCATATTGGGGCTGAGGAAAAGTTAAGAGTGGGTGCCATCTTGGAATGGGGACTGGCCCATGTTAGTACATACGAAAAGGTAAATGTATCTAGAAGATACAGTATCCCATGTAGCAGAAAAAAGGGATTAGGAGTTCAAACCCCACAATGTGCATGAGAGGGTGCTCCTCCTTATGTAGAGGACCTAATCCTATTATGGCAGTCATGTCATCGAGATTAGTTGAATAAAAGTATCAGTCACGTAGTGTTTATATATAATTTGTTATGGCCTAATGATGGGCAGTAGGTCATAGGGTAAAGAACAGACCAGATATTGGTACGGGGGTAGTGTCAGTAGTGGATCTCGCCCCAAGGGAATGCCATCATTCAGTCCCATCACTTGAGTGGACAGACGGAAAATCCATAGCTGTTCTTTCTGGAACAGATAGTTTTTAGTTGCATTCGGATGCATTTCTAAAACTGTCCAGGATAGGTGATCAGGAGGGTGTGGTTTTTCAATGAAATGTGTGCTCAGCTTAGTTGTTATTCTTTTGCAGCTTATGTTGCTGCGATGTTCCATTGTTTTTGTTTTCACCATGCATGTAGTCATGCCAATGTAACGCATGTTGCAGGTACAGGTAATCATGTAAATGGAACTGTAGTTGGAGTGTGATCGTTGAGTCCACACCTGGTGGTCATTTAGTTGTATGGCTTTGGAGGGTTTGGTGAAGACACAAACCCCACATGACCCACACGGATAGTGTCCTGTTACGGGTGGTAATCCCCACAAAGATTGTTGTGTTTGTTTTTGTACAGTTTTTGGTCTCGTGTGAACAATGGGATATTTAAGTTCCAGGTGCATTTGAAGGAAAACCTTGGTAAGGGGTATCGCTGTCCCCCAGTCTGTAAAACACCCCAATGTTTTTTGATCACTCTTTTAATCTGATTTGATTGGGGTGTGAAAGATGTTACGCACGTTAAGATCTCATCTTGGACTTTAGGATATGTTTCCAGAAGTGAGGCCCTGTTGTTATTGCGTGCTCTTTTGCGTGCCATCTTGACAATGTGGGTTGGATACTGGTGTGTTTCGAGGCTGGCTGTCAAACTGGCAGCTTGTTGTTCAAACTCGACCAGGGCACTGCAGTTATGACGTAGACGTAAAAATTGGCCATATGGTAGATTGTCCCTAAGATGTTTCGGGTGGTGGCTATCATATCGTAGAAGACTATTGGAGTCTATGGGTTTTTTGTATGTGGAGGAATACAGGCTACCATTCCGTAGAGTGATCGAGAGGTCAAGAAAGGGTAGGTTTTCAGCTGACACACTCTTGGTGAAATGTAGGAAAGGGTTAAGAGTTTTGATCCATTCGCAAAAGGTGTCGCATGTTGGTGTATCTCCCTTCCAGAGTATCAGAATGTCGTCAACATAGCGACGCCATATGATGATATTAGAAGAATATAGGTTCTGATCACCCTGGATGGATATCTTCTCAAAGTTAGCCATATACAGGCAGGCCAGACTTGGGGCAATACTCTATGCCAGTGTACTCTGCCCCACTCTACTATGCACCACTGTACTCTGTACCACTGTACTCTTTGCCACTGTACTCTTCTCCAATGCACTCTATGCCAATGCACTCTTTGCCACTACACTCTACGCCACTCTACTCTCCATCACTCCACTCTATGCCACTCTAATCTATTCTGCACCACTGCACTCCACGCCACTGCACTCTACACCATATTAGTCTTTGCTCATTCCAATCTCAAAAGCAACAAATTTTACAGAAAAGCAACGTCCTGGCTCAGGCATTCTGCTCTCTGCACAGAGACGGGTAGGGAGAAACTTCAGATATGGCTCTAGAACAACAAATAAAGCACCTTAGACTGATTCGTCAGGACACATCGGAATATGATCCATAGCCCATACACCACGTGAAGAAAAACTCAATAGAGAAATCAGTGGAATACTGAAGAGTGAGTGCAAAGAGAGAGACCATGTGTGTCTCAAATGGATTCAAAGGGTGCGACTAACAGTATCCAATGTAGAAGATGACCAAAAGTCTTTTGAGGGTTAGTAATCCAAGAGAGCAGAAAGGTCCCCACAGGTTAACCCGTCTCTCGTTTTAATATTCTGTTTGCCTTAAAGAAGGTGTTACCACATCCATGGTGTATCACCGAAACGTGCATTAGTGCATTTTGTGCTAGTTTAAACACATTATGTGGTAACTAGAAGGAACGAAAAAGAAATTTGTGGCTTATCTCGGTTATACATATTTCATGTAATGTGTTCATTTTGATTCTTTACAAACTGTGATATTGGATAGTATCACATGTATATGACACTAAATTAACAAGCGACTATCAACAAATGGAGGCAATACATTTTTGCTTTTAATATAGTTGTGGTATAAAAGAGTGTGGAGTGCATATTGTCTGAGAGGATGTTGGGTAGGTGAGATCTGTTTCTTTCTTTTCCTCTTATACGATGTTTGTCATTAACTGTTATTTGACGTTGTTTTGATACCTTATATAAAAAAAGGACAAAAATTAAAAAATGTGTTTGATGATAGCTAAAATTTTGAAAATAAAAAAATGATTGATAAATAATTGGTAAATGTTATGCATGTTTTTGGCTCTAGCATATATACGAATAATTAGAGTCATATCCATCAAAATATTTTAGGGAGTTTAGGGAGTTTATTAGAGGTTGTTCTTTCTTTCTCACTGGAAGTCTGTGCCACTTCAACCGTACAGTAACTGGATTTCAATCTGCTCAGTAGGAAAGGGCCCTAGAAATTTTGGTTGTAGATTTTTTCAAATCTAATGTTTTAGTCAGTAACCATACTTTCTCATTCAAAATATATTTGGGTGCAGGGGTCATTTTATGATTGGCATATAATTTGTATCTAGTCTGAACTTTTTATAAGGCTTCCTGTGCTGAGTTTTGAACTTCCCTCAAGTCAATGTTCTTGTAACTGATGTTAATAAAGACAAATCTAAAGATAATATTCTGGGATGATGTCCATACATACAAAAAAAGGTGACATTTTTGAAAGCCATCACTTCCTACAAGGGTAAACCTCATAAGATAATATCCCACATTATTCTACAAAACCCTCATCACATGCACCCCGTGACACTGAACCCTGGACAGCAGTGATGAGGCACTGGAGATGCAAAGTGGCTACTTTAAGGAATAAGACTTATCCGCCTCTGAGGGAAGCATTAGTGTATACATGCAGAAAGGAGCACCAGCGCCCTGTCATAAGGTTTAGGAACGTACACTTTTTTTTTCCAGGGGAAAACGCGAACGCAGTCCCCCACTACCAGAAATTATGCAGTCGAGTATCCCGCATTTGGGGACTGTCACACAAGAAACACCACGGGAGGCCCCAGTGGGTATAGAAAGTGGTACTTTATTATGCAACTTCTGTCAAGACAGGCCATACAACAAGGTGGGGGTCGTGTTCCGTCCTTCTTCACCGCCGCCTTGGTTCTCTGTTTGTCGGTTCGTCCCTCTTCGGTGGCGTTGCTGGAGTCGGTCTTCCCCTCGGGTAAAAACACAAGGGAGAGGCGATCAATGACCTAACCGAAGTAAACACTCCCCGCTACTGTTCACCTGTTCCCTCCCCTTGACTGCACTAGGGGTGTCGATGCAGGTTTACTGTGTTACAGCACACAGTATGGGGACAGGATGGGATCAGGAAGTCAGGCTGTGTGTGGGTGGAAACAGTGGGCGTGAGAATGGTGTAGGGAGAGATAACCCTCTCTCATGCCTTATGCTATGCGTGCCCCAAGTCCCTTCACCTGACCCAGTAGTCTATACCAGCTTTCTGGCCTGCAAAAGGCCTTCTAAAGCCTGTCTTTTTAGGGACAAAGTAACAAGGCAACCGGTCCCTCCCGCTATGGTTTGTGGATTGCGTTATATGCCCGAAAAGAACACCTGGGTGAAAACCCACCCTCCAAACAGTTTCCCGGTTGTATGGGTCACTTGCCTGTAGCCGTGGCCCCTTGAGTGAGCCACGGCTGCCTCGTCCGAAACGCCTTCCCTTGGTCAGACCTCTGTCTCTGCACGGCTGTTCCGGTCCTAGTTCACCCTGGGGACTGCGCTCTGGTTCTCCCGATCCTCAGCTCTTGTCTCGTTGTCAGTCTTCGCGTATGCTTCCTCCTCGCCTCCTTCTGCCTCCGCAGGTCTCGACTCTTCCTCCTCGCCTCCTTCTGCCTCCGCAGGTCTCGACCCTTCCTCCTCGCCTCCTTCTGCCTCTGCAGGTCTCGACCTTTCCTCCTCGCCTCCTTCTGCCTCTGCATGTCTCGACCTTTCCTCCTCGCCTCCTTCCGCCTCCGCAGGTCTCGACCCTTCCTCCTCGCCTCCTTCTGCCTCTGCAGGTCTCGACCTTTCCTCCTTGCCTCCTTCTGCCTCCACAGGTCTTGACCCTTCCTCCTCGCCTCCTTCTGCTATATCTGTGTTTCCTTCCGGGTACAGGCTCCGCCCTTCTGTGGACGCAAAGAGGATCTTCCCGGTGCCCCCGGGGCTCCTGAGGGCGGACTCCGAGGGTGCCCTGTCACAGTGCCTCCCCACCAGACATGGCCGATCGGGCCATGAGACAGCCGCGGAACGGGAGAGGAAGTCCACATTGGTCTGCTGCGACCCGGGCCGGTGAGAGACCTGGAACGAAAAAGGTTGTAGAGCCAAAAACCAACGTAGCACACGAGCATTGGAGTCCTTGTTCCTGGCCAACCATACAAGTGGAGCATGATCAGTAAAGAGAAGGAAAGGGCGCCCCAGCAGATTGTACTGGAGAGCCTGGACAGCCCATTTTATAGCAAAGCACTCCTTTTCCACTGTGGAATACCGCGTCTCCCGAGGCAATAGTTTGCCACTTAAAAAGACCACGGGATGCAAGTCCCCAGAAGCATCAGGTTGGGACAAGACCGCCCCCAGACCCCTGTCGGAGGCATCGGTCTGTAAGGTGAAATGTTCGGCAAAGTCCGGACACCGAAGCACCGGATCATGGCATAACAGGTCCTTTAGCGTTTCAAAACTCAGCCGCTGCTCCTCTGACCATTCCCTGATGGTATTCAGGCATGCTTTTGTCAACATGTCGGTTAAGGCAGCTGCCACTTCCGAAAAGCGAGGAATAAACCTCCGATAGTATCCCACCAAGCATAGGAAGGCCCGTATCCCTTTCTTTGTGGTGGGAGTCGTCAGGGTCCTGATGGGTCTACCTTGTCCACCTGTGGTCGTATGTGTCCCTCCTGTATATGGTAACCCAGGAAACGTATGGAGTTTGTGGCAAGCATACATTTTTCTGGGTTTGCTGTAGGACCCGCTTGTCTTAGACTGTCCAAAACCGCTTGTATATGGATGACATGTTGATCCCAGGTGTGGCTATAGATCACGATGTCATCCAAATAGGCGGCCACATAGTCATGGTGAGTCCATAGCACCACATCCATCAGCCCCTGAAAGGTGGCCGGTGCTCCATGAAGGCCAAAGGGTAGGACCCTGAACTGATATAGCCCTGAGTACATTCATTTTACCTTAAGGCACGGAGTTCGGCGATGCATTATTTTATTACGGCTTGGGATTCTCCCCTTAAAAACATTTACTTCTAGATGGAACCACATCGAAAATGCCACTAGTATTTGCGATCTCTGTAACGGAGGAGTGCAAGATTTGCAGCATGTTCTGTTTGTATGCCCTAATCTGACATTAGTTGAGGCCAGAAACCGGTACTTAAAACCAATTCAAACTAGATGCAAGAGTACTTCAGTGCAAGGCTTGATTTCGCTTCTTAAATCACCGCCTGATGAATTTGTGTGTTATAATTTGTTCAAATTTTTCAAAACTTTTTAAGATTGTATTGAAATGATTATCTTATTAATGGTTTATGACAAATGCATTCTTTAAAATTTGTTGTTCTCAGTAGAGAACTAAATCAAATAAATAAATAAACTTGAAACTTGAAGCCCTGAGGGGGTGGATAACGCGGTCTTCTCCCGGGCTGATGGTGTCAAGGCTATTTGCCAATAACCCTTTGTCAGGTCCAGGGTGGAGAGGTACTTAGCCGTTTCCAGCTGTTCTATCATCTCGTCCACCCGTGGCATTGGATATGAGTCAAAGCAGGAGAGCATGTTCAGCTGCCGAAAGTCCACGCAGAACCGCAATGAGCCATTGGGTTTCGGTACTAATACAATCGGGGAACACCAGGGAATGTGGGAGGGCTCTATAATGCCGTCTCATAGCATTTCCTCTACTTCTTTTTCCACCACCCTTCGCCTTGTTTCTGGGTTTCGATACGGTCGTAACCTGATGAGGTTAGCTCCGTCGGTTCTGATGTCGTGTTGGACAAGGGGTGTCCTACCTGGTCGAGGGGAGAAGACATCCTGATAGTCTTCCACTATTGTGAGGAGGGATTTTCTTTGCGCAGTGTCTAACTGGGTACCCAAGGGAATCACATCTGAGATGGGGCACTTATCCCGGGTGGAAAAGGTATAGCCAGTGGACGGCTGTCCATTACCAACAGGGCAGCGGACGGCCCGACATCTGGGCCGCTGTACTCTTCCCATTTCTTCAGCAGATTAATGTGATAGATCTGGCCCGCCCGCCCCGTGTGTGGAACAGCCACCCTATAAGTGACTGGTGTGACCTGATCAGTGACTCTGTAGGGGCCCTGCCATTTCGCTAACAGTTTGTTGTTAGAAGAGGGAAGGAGGAGAAGGACTTTCTCTCCCACATGAAAAGTCCTCCGAACTGTCCGGTTATCATAGGTCTTTTTCTGTTTCTCATGGGCTGCCTCCAGGTTCTGTCTAACCTCCTCCCATAGAGTGGCCAACCTGTCTTTAAGATGGGCGTCATATTCCAAGAGACCCCTCCCTTCGTCCTCTTCGTCCTCCCAACATTCCACTGCCATATCCAACAGGGTTCGGGCTTTCCTGCCAAACACCAGCTCGAACGGGCTATAGCCAGTCGAAGATTGTGTATGTGTTCGGATGGCAAAAAGAGTCAAGGGAAGCTGTTTGTCCCAGCCCCTTCCTGATACAGACACTGTCTTTTTCAAAATATTTTTAATGGTGCGGTTATACCGCTCCACCAGACCGTCTGTCTGGGGTGATACACCGAGGTCCGTATCTGTCGGACACCTAACAGTCGACATATCTGGGCCATAAGCTGAGACATAAAGGGAGTGCCTTGATCTGTCAGTAGTTCCCTTGGGAAACCCACCCTACTAAAGAAGCCTAACATTGCTTGGGCTACACTACTGGTTGTCATACTGGAGAGCGGTATGGCCTCAGGGTACCTCGTTGCGTAATCAACCAACACCAATATGTATTGGTACCCCCGAGCAGAGGCAATCAGAGGACCCACGAGGTCCATACCGACCCTGGAAAAAGCGGTATCAATTATAGGAAGAGGACACAGGGGTGCTCTGGGTATGTGGGAGGGATTAACACGTTGGCACAGGGGACATGCAACGCAAAAGCGCCTTCTGTCAGAGAAGACACCCGGCCAATAGAAGCAGCGTAGGAGGTACTCCTCTGTCTTTTCTCGTCCATAATGACCCCCGCCTGCCTGATTGTGCGCTAGGTGGAGGACCTGGTTCTGGAAGGGAAGAGGGACTAGGAGCTGTCTCACAGTTTCGGTGGCATTCTTAACCCTTCTATATAACAAACCCCTTGATGTATAGAAACAGGGGCCTACCTGGTCATCTTTCTCTGGTACCGTCTGGGCCCAGGCGATCCCCAAAGTGGGCTCTTCCTTTTGTGCTGCCCTGAAGCTACATGGTGTTCCTAGCTCTCCATCTGCAACAGAGGAAGCAGAAGGGTTGTTAGTCAGCTCGTTTAATACCACTATTTGGTTATGTTTTCTCTTTTCACTACGTGTTTTTCTCTCCTTGTACCTACCCCCTTGTATGACTTCCGTATAGAAGGCTGCTCCTTTCAACCAGGTGTGCTCTTCCTTGGCCTTAATGGCCCTGGAAAGGAGTAAGGGGAAGTCTGCATAGTCGATGCCTATAATCATCTCCTCCACCAGGTTAGGAATAGCACCAACTCGTATGGTTCTCTCGTCGCCCGTCTCCCCGAACCCTACATCTGCTACCGGGTAGACCTTCTGATCCCGTGGACACAGATGATGGCTACTCTCTCTCCTTCTCTCCACTGATGGGCCAGAATCCGTTCATGAGTAAGCACGGAATGGTGACACCCCGAGTCGATAAGGACCTCAGTGGGGATGCCGTTTACGGGGAGACTTAGGTGATACGCCTCCTTCCTGTCTCCTTCCCAGAGCACCCGCCCTTTGGTATACCCCAGCTCCATTGGTTCAGCAGGGTTATGTCTTTGTGGGCAGTTGCGTGCAATATGGCTCTACTCTGCACATTGGAAACACTGTGGTCCCTGCCCTCCTTCTCTTACGCTGGGACGGGGAAGGAGTCTAGGATCCACAAGGGGCCTGGGCGGGGAGCAGAGGGGCCTGGAGCGGAGAATCTCCATTTCAATGCCAACGGAGTTGGCATTCGTGGCATGCATGACCGGACTTCTGGGACTCTTTGGGGGGCACATGCTAACTAAATGGCGCTGGTAGCAGTGACGTTGGGGTGTTGTTTCACCCACGCCCAAGTAGCGCTCGGGAGCCCCACCAGAAACTGTTCAAGCAGGATCTTAGCCACCACTTCCTCTGTTGTAGAGGTATGGGGCTGCAGCCAGCGTGTGCCCAAGTCCTGTACATGGTAAAACAGAGCACAGGGATTGTCCTGGGGTAGCCAATTTTCTTTCCTGAATTTAACCCTGTAATGTTCCTGGTCATATCCCAGCCTCTCCAGCATCGCTTTCTTGATGGCACCATAAGGGGTGGTTCCTGCTGGGTTGGCAGCCTGATAGGCCGTCTGTAGCTCGCCCGACAGAAGTGGAGCTATGTACTGTCCCTAACGCTCGACAGGCCATTGCGCGGTGCTAGCTATGCGTTCAAAGTTTGTAAAGAAAAAGTCTGGGTCTTCCCCTGGCTGGTATTTTTGTAGCACGGAACTCGGTACGTTGGGGGGTACCTTGCTACTGGCGATGGTATCCGTTAAGCGTTGGATGGCGGAATCCTGTACCACTTGGTTCTGGGCAATAAGACCGGCTTGTGCCTGAAGGGCTTCTTGTAGGTGTTCCCGGTCTTTCTGTGCCTCGGTGGTCTGCCCTTCCACCACCAGTTGAAGATGACGTTGCCCTTCAGCTAGTTGTTTTATCATGTCGTCCAAACTGATCGTCTGTGTCATGGTGTTGTCACGTGACGGGGTAGTAAGGGAAATCCCACTTCTGACACCACTTGTCACGCAAGAAACACCACGGGAGGCCCCGGTGGGTATAGAAACTTTACTATGCAACTTCTGTCAAGACAGCCCATACAACAAGGTGGGGGTCGTGTTCCGTCCTTCACCGCCGCCTTGGTTCTCTGTTCGTCGGTTCGTCCCTCTTCGGTGGCGTTGCTGGAGTCAGTCTTCCCCTCGGGTAAAAATCCAAGGGAGAGGCAATCAATGACCTATCCGAAGTAAACACTCCCCGCTACAGTTCACCTGTTCCCTCCCCTTGACTGCATTAGGGGTGTCGATGCAGGTTTACTGTGTTACAGCACACAGTATGGGGACAGGATGAGAGATAACCCTCTCTCGTCCCTTATGCTATGCGTGCCCCAAGCCCCTTCACCTGACCCAGTAGTCTATACCAGCTTTCTGGCCTGTAAAAGGCCTTTCAAAACCTGTCTTTTTAGGGACAAAGTAACAAGGCAACCAGTCCCTCCCGCTATGGTTTGTGGACCGCGTTATATGCCCGAAAAGAACACCTGGGTGAAAACCCATCCTCCCAACAGTTTCCCGGTTGTACGGGTCACTTGCCTGTAGCCGTGGCCCCTTGAGTGAGCCACTGCTGCCTCGTTCGAAACGCCTTCCCTTGGGTAGACCTCTGTCTCTGCACGGCTGTTCCGGTCCTCGTTCTCCCCGGGGACTGCGCTCTGTTTCTCCCGATCCTCAGCTCTTGTCTCGTTGTCGGTCTTCGCGTATGCTTCCTCCTCGCCTCCTTCTGCCTCCGCAGGTCTCAACCCTTCCTCCTCGCCTCCTTCTGCCTCCGCAGGTCTCGACCCTTCCTCCTCGCCTCCTTCTGCCTCCGCAGGTCTCGACCTTTCCTCCTCGCCTCCTTCTGCCTCCGCAGGTCTCGACCCTTCCTCCTCGCCTCTTTCAGCTATATCTGTGTTTCCTTCCGGGTACGGGCTCCGCCCTTCTGTGGACGCAAAGAGGATCTTCCCGGTGCCCCCGGGGCTCCTGAGGGTGGACTCCGAGTGTGCCCTGTCACAGGGACATCGCAGGGGTCAGCACATCCGAAGTGCAATGGATGAGCCTCACCCTGGGAGAACCACCTTCGTGATCATGGTGTCTCCCCTGCCAGGTAAGTATTTAGGAACGTACACTTACCTGAAGGCTGGACTAGGCAAGAAGTATACAAAAAAGAGCTAGAGCCACAGTGCGTCACAGAGTAAGATGGAGACATGGATTGTACAGGAGCACAGCAACACCTAGGGAAGAAAACATATTCAAATAAATGGGAAGAAAGACTACATCAGATAGGGCAAACAACTAACACAGGAAAAGACATAGGAAACTGACTGAGGATAAAAGAAAGTGCGGCAAAGAACATAAAAGGGGACAGTGAGGACGGACTGATGTAGGGTGCATCATCATCAAACTATGACACCATCTCAGACCCTGAAGGAAAGTAAAAGAAAACTGTAAATTTTCCAAAGACATTTCTGTTGGGCTGAGAATATGCCAAGCTGACTCCTTCTAGCATTGTGCGAGTTAAGTTAGCATTTGCGGCACCATTTTATATTTAGCCGCCATTTTGTGTAATGATCGAAATGAAGCTTCTGTCTCGTACTGTCTGCCTCAGCAGAAAAGCAGCCTTGATTGTTTCTTTTTATTCAAAGTTGAGCTTCGTTGCACTAATGAATAGTTCGTTTTGTGTTTGCATGCCTTTCCTCATATGTAGCCCCGCTTCCCCTCTCTGAGAGACGGGCAGGGGCTGAGTAACCTTGAAGCTAAAATAGTGTATTCCTGGTCTCAGGATGGTAGCTCATCCTTCTGTACCTCTTTTGTTCATTTGTGCCCAGGTGGAAAATTCAAGTCTGGGCGTGTCTTAGGTGTCGAAAATGTATATCTAACTTTACCTTGTGGACGGGGGTCAGTCCCTCTGCAGCTATCTAAGGAGGCTGGTCTGACTGGACTCCGCTCAAACGAACACTAATAAAATAACATGGTTTGTATTCCCTACTGTCTGACCGACTCTTCATTTGTATGGAAGGCTGAGAGGTGGTCGTGAGTGACCCGGGTGGCCCTAATCGGGTCACTTCCTTCAGTTGGCGCCCGAACAGGGACTCCATCGGGTGAGTGACCCATCTTTGCCCGCGGACGGGTGAGGAGGGCGGGGCCACGTCGGGTTGGACGGGCGGATCGGGGATCCCTGCATGATAGAGTCTCGAACTCACAGCTGCCCCATCTGTCTGACCGGGCGGTGCCTCGGCCAGCGGTCATCCCGGCTGGGGTCCAGAATGGCAAAACGCTTGGATCTGACCGTTTGGTCCGAAGAGTCGGCAGTGGAGCATAACTTCGTTTGACCTGTGTGCACCAGGTGAGTTTGTTTTGGGCCATGGCGCTGTTTTGTTTGAGTTTGGTACGGTCTGTTTTCGGACAAGCGCTAGAATTTGTTTGAACTCCTTGTGAACATGGTGTTGCTTTGATCCCGTTTTGGTGAGGTCTGTGGACCGATTTTGGTAAGATATTTGAAAATATCCGCTTGGCATCGTTAGTGAACGCGTTTTGTCTCAAAATGCCTTGTTTTAGCTGACTGTGTTGTGTGAGTTGTCGTTGTTGTTCTACTGATACTCGATTGGAAGAAAGGCAGCCGGCGCCCCCAGAAGGCACCCCGAACTTTGATATGTACGTTAAGCACGGCCTTGGCCCTATTATGTTAAGTACATAATGGCACAAATATACGAGGGACAATGCTGAGTTGCAATGGCCATCAACAGGTACCTTTGATGAACAAAAATAGAATTTCCTGCAAGATAAATTGTTTGCAAAACGGAGTAGGCAGTCAATGTTTGATTACCTTCAGGTATGGCAGAAGGAAGTTAAGCAGAGGCGGATGAAGGCAGAGAAGGAGGCCCGAAAGGGGAGAATGCAGACAGTGATGCAGAAAGTAGTAGCCTATGATAGAGAGAGAATAGAAAAGGGTATAGAGTGTGCTGATAGAAAGTTTCTATTGCAATGTGACAAATCCTATGTTGCCCGAGAGGAGGGCGATACATTTGTGGAGGAACTGTTAGACACCCGACCTCCGCCTCTGTATGCCCCGCAGAAAATATACCCTGCTGTGCCACAGCCCCAGTTGTCTGCCTCTTCTGCCCCTGCTGTCTCTGTTTCTTCGGTCATTGATTCAGTTGCTCTAACAGCTGCGCCTCCTGTCCATTCTGTGGCTTCGCCCTCCGCGCCTGCGATAGCTGCTAGTGTCTCTGTTGTGCCCATTGTGTCCATGTCTTCTTTTTCCCCGGCTCTTACACCCACAACCCAGCCATTGACGGCATTGGTGCCTACCCACTCGGTTACTACCCCTTCCCTCTTCCCTCACTCCCCGGTAGCATTAGGTAGTGGAACGCCTGTTCGCAGGCTAGGAGATGGGAACTGGGTGACAGCTAGGGAGCGATTGGGACGAATTTTAATACGATCTGATGTGGGGGAGGAAGAAAAGAAAGCGGTAGTGATTCAGGCCGCGCAGTGGGCCCGTCATCCCATCTATAGTACTGAAGATGTGTGGAGTGTGATGAGGGATTATGAGCCGTTTGTGCAGCAGCATGCCCTCAAGCACATGTCGGCTACACTGATTGGATTGTGGGAACAGTGTTTCAATGCTATAGCGCCCCAGATTATTTATGATATCAGAGATAATGTATATGTAGCTGGCATGGCACCTGAGGAGGTTTTTGGAAATGTCGCAACATTGGTAGCTTACCGTGGTAGGTTATTCAAGAAAAGCCCGACCACGGTATCCCAGTTTCCAATGAGGGAAGTCCACCCCATATATCACCCTGAGTTGCCAGAGCTTCGGGATCAGCATGATGCTGTCATTAGACCAAAGGTAGAGGCCCGTTTCCAAGAGCAGTGGGTCTATACCCCGTGGAATAGGAGTGAGATGTTATCCCTTAAGACTCAGTTACCTGACCCTAGGAAAAATCCTACTGCATATTATAAGGAATTGACCGAAGCCGCTTCGTCGACAGTAATGACCCTTGCCGATATTGAAATGTTTTTCAGGTTACTGGTGCCCGTCGACATTTGGAGACAGGTGCACACGCAGGATCACACTGTAGAATTGGGTGGTACATGGGACCAGATTAAAGCATGGGATAGGGAAAGGAAGCCTGGAGACAAGCCAAAGGCCGAGATATTAGCTTTACCCAGCCGAATTATTACATATATGCACTCCCTTATTTCTCCGAGAAGGGTAGATTGGGACCAGTTAGCGGCATGTCGTCAGAAGAAAGATGAGAGCGTGTCCGATTTTATCACGTGGTTTGAGGGTGTGTTTTTGGATTTCAGAGGACAGGATTTGTCAGTAGAAGGGGGTGTTCGATTGTTTGTCAATAGATTTGTTACAAACTTGCTCCCAGAGATCGCGACTCGGTTGCAGGCTTCGGAGAGCACTTGGATGACATCCTCCCCTTCCGTAATTTTGAGTATGGCACAGTATTATGAGCATAGGGAAAATGAGGAGAAGGAGAAGGTGAAGAAGAAGCATAAGGAGTTAAAAACTAAGGTGTAGCTACAGCAGGCGTCTAGGGGAAATGGAAGGAGACGTGGTGCTGGTCCGGCCCGGCAGTTCCCCCGTACTAGCAGGAGTGCTGCGCCTGTAGGGCGGAATCAGTGCGCGTATTGCAAAAGAGGAGGGGCACTGGCGCAGCGAGTGTCCAGTGTTATTGCAGAAAGTTGCGGCCCCTCGAGGACATGGTTCTCGTGGAAGGGGTCGTGGAGTAGGTGATCGGGATAAAGCTCGGGAGGATAAGCCATCGCAGGGTCACTCTGATCAGAACTATTTTGATGACCCTCGAGGAAGGCAGTACTACCACGATGATTATGATCTGGACGAGGTGACAGGGATGTCTCACAGCTAGGACAGCCAGGGACAGGGCGAGGGACCAGTTCAGATACCTGTAGGTCAGTGCGGTCCTTATGCCACCGCAGATTTGCAAGAAATTCTTAGTAGACACAGGTGCAATGAATAGCTCTGTTTCTCGTTCGCTGGTCCCTGGGGCAGCTCTGTCTGGCCAAAATAATGTTTCGGTAGGCTTTTCAGGTGTACCGGTTGTGAGCCCCATTTCCAAGCCACTTGCCTTGACTATTGGTCCCTTTACTGTGGATTCGCCCTTTCTATTGACTTTTAATTGTGGAGAAAACTTAATGGGTTTGGATTTGTTGTTGAGGCTGCATGCGACAATTTTTTGTTCTCCGGACGGTGTCTATATGACAATGGGACCAAATGTAGCGAGTTCCAAGCAATGTTTGTCCAAAGATGCGCCCCTTCCCGCTGAATTTAAAGATGCGCCACCCACTTTGTGGGCGACGGGTGATACGGATGTGGGACTCTTACAAATCTCCCCAGTTTCCATCAAGGTTAAGGACAATGCCATTTTGCCCTGTATTCCCCAGTACAAAATACCACAAGCGGGGGAGCGAGCTTTATTACGCATTATACAGGATCTGATTGAGTCAGGGGTAGTTGAGGAGACAGCATTGAATGTGTGTAACAACCCTATTCTTCCTCCCCTGATGACAATACAGATGTTTATTGTTTTGTGTTAGAAATGGGGGTCTCTGGTTGGCAATGGTTTGCACCTTTGTCCAAGTAGGGACCCTTTTCCTAGTCAGGATAAGGGAGTCACACTCCTAAAATAACCCCTGCTCACCCCCTTGGTAGCTTGGCACGAGCAGTCAGGCTTATCTTAGAGGCAGTGTGTAAAGCATTTGCACATAACCAACAGTAATACAGTGTAAGCACTACAAAAGGACACCACACCAGTTTAGAAAAATATCCAATATTTTTATATACTTAAGACAAGACCAAAAACGATAAAAATCCACAATACAGTACTTAGAAATCTTCAGTTATCAAAATATGCTTGAAAAACAGTTCCTTGATGTTGATAGCTCCATCCGGGGCTATCACCGCGTTGTGAACAAACAAATCCAAACAGTTCTGGCTGACCACGGCGTCGCGGGCCAGCTACGGTGTCGGGAAGACTTGCAAACAGTACCTTTAGAGATGCAGGGCGTCGGCGACCTGTCGTTGAGCTTCCGAAAGCACGGCATCCCAGGCGTCGGTTCCAGAGGTCGGTGCAGGAGTCGTCGGGCCCTTGAAGTCACACGCGTTGCAGATCGAACTCCTCTCTGTTGAAGTCAGGAGCGCTGACGTCGGAAGACGGCGGGTGCTGCGGTGCGAAGTGCAGCGGTGCGGCGTGCGGTAACCTCAGGTCGCGGTGCGAGCAGTGGCTCGGTGGTGGCGTCAGATGGCGTCGTCGGTGAGACCAGGGTCGCGGTGCGAAGTGATGCGGTGCTCGTCGCGGTGCTGGCAGGTCACGGTGCAAGCAGCGGCGTTGTCGTTGCTGAAGCGCTGTCGTCGGCTGACGAACTGGAGTCGATGGCACCGGCGTCAGTAAGCCAAGGCTGCGGTGCAGGATGAGAGCAGTACTTTGTGTAACTTTACGATCGGTGCCCTTGAACCACGGTGCAAGCAGCGGCGTCGATTTCGGCGTGGAGCGGCGTCATCGGGGATACCAAGGCGTCGTCGTGAAGCGAGGTGGTGCGGAGTGTGGGGCTCACAGGTCGCGGTGCGAGCAGCGGCTCGGTGGCGGCATCAGCAGGCGTCGTCGGTGAGACCAGGGTCGCGGTGTGGCATTGTGGCAGTACCATCTGCGGTGCCTTCAGGACACGGAGTCGGCAGCGGCCTCATAGACGGCGTTGGGTTGCTTTTTCTTCTGTTGCAGCACAAAACACACAGTCCCCAGTGCTGAGGGCAGAAGAACTTGAAGTCTTTGCTGTTCCTGAGACTTCTCGAACAGGGGGAAAGCTCTACCTCAAGCCCTTGGAGAAACTCACAAAAGTAGATTGCAGAAAGTTCAGTCCAGTCCTTTCACTGCCCAAGACAGAAGCAGCCACTGCAGGCCAACACAGCAAAGCACACAGCAAAGTGGTAGTTCCTCCTCACAGCTTCTCCAGCTCTTCTTCTTGGCAGTCTTCTTGGACAAAAAGAGTTCTAAAGTTCAGGGGTCTAGGCCCCAATATTTATATCCCAAAATCCTTTGATCTCTTAGGCAGAGAGTGTCTGTGCCCAGCCAAAACCAGTTCTGCCTTCTCTGGTGTGGCTTCCTGGCAGGAGGTGGAGACGGCATTGTCAGAGGCAGACTAGGCCCATTCAGGTGCAAGGAAATCTCCTCCCCCTACTCTAAATGCAGCCCAGGTCTATTCAGACCTTTCCTGACCCACCTAGACTATTCAGAGCCACTCCTGCTCCCCAGCCCCAGCCCCTGTCATCCAAAACCCAGACAGTCAATCCACATTCTAGCAGAGGCACACTGGATGACTGAGCAAGAAAATACCTACTTTCTAAAAGTGGTATTTTCAAACACAGAAAGTAAAAATCACCTTCACTAAAAGATGCATCTTTAGAGTCTGAGTTCAGGCATACTAAACTTTATTTTCCTACCTAATTCCCCGGGCCAGCTATGTTTATAAGATGTTATAAACAAATTCCCCATTCTGTCCTATGGGGAACAGGTAGCCTTGCAATAGTGAAAAACGAACTTGGCAGTAATTCACTATCAGGACATGCCACACACTCCATGGCATGTCCTACCTTTCACATACACTGCACCCTGCCCACAGGGGTACCTTGGGCCTTCCTTAGGGGTGGCTGACATGTAAGAAAAGGGAAGGTTAGTGTCACGATTTGCTCCCTGTGCTCTCGTACCCACCACCAGGGGGCCGCATAGTGGGACTTTCCAGTTTTCTAATAAGCTTCCAGGCCCTCCCCTGCATGCATATCCTGACTTCCAGCCATTTGGACACTTATTGGGAATTGACATCCATTCCCAATCCATGCCGGGTTTTGTGAAAGCCAGCCTGCTTATATTTGAAGCCAGCCTACTCATGCCTGAAACTCCATTACCCAGAATTCCCTGCTCAGTGCTTTGTCTCCACCCCTGCAGGCCAAGGATGGGTGGAGGAATTCAGCTCACCTGTGGCTGGCTGCTGCTAGCCTGCTCACACCTGATGCATGTGATTACTGAGAGCTCTTTTAAGCCCCAGCTCCCTTCAGCCCAGTGTTGGTCATTGTAGCTGTATACAGTGGAGGCCAATCCTTGTTTCCAGTGTTTCCTGAGTTCCTGAGCTATAGCTATTCCTTGTGCCTGAATTAGCACTGCCTGCAGTACTACCTTGTTTCCTGAGTTCCTGAGCTATAGCTATTCCTTGTACCTGAATTAGCACTGCCTGCAGTGCTACCTTGTTTCCTGAGCTATAGCTATTCCTTGTACCTGAATTAGCACTGCCTGCAGTGCTACCTTGTTTCCTGAGTTATAGCTATTCCTGTTCCTGGGCTTCAGCTATTTCTTGTGCCTGATTTGCACTGCTTGCAGTGCTCTCTTGACTCCTTGTTTCCTGAGCTGTAGCTATTTCCTGTTTCCCTTCTCCTGACCTAGCACTGCCTGCAGTGCTATCCTGACTCCTTAGCCTTGGCATTCCTTGTTCCTGACCTGCAGCAGTTTCCCTTCTCCTGACCTAGCACTGCCTGCAGTGCTACCCTGACTCCTGAGCCTTAGCATTCCTTGTTCCTGACCTGCAGCAGTTTCCCTTCTCCTGACCTAGCACTGCCTGCAGTGCTATCCTGACTCCTGTGCCTTAGCATTCCTTGTTCCTGACCTGCAGCAGTTTCCCTTCTCCTGTACTAGCACTATCTGCAGTGCTACTTTGACTCCTGAGCTTTTGCTCAATTCTTGTTCCTGCCCCAGCACTGCCTTCTATGCTTTGTTTTCTTGATTCCTGAACTATTCTAATATACCCTTGTAGCCTCCCCTTCTGTATATCCTTTTCCAGTCCCTGCCTTTCTTCCCATTTCCTTGGTTCCAGTTCTAGTTTGCTGTCTTTCTATTCTGCTGTCTTGCTTCTGTTACCTTGTATGTTTGTTACCTGCTTTCTGCCAAGTGTGCCCTGTGATTTCCTTCCTTTCCTGTTAAGCACTCCTCCTTGCTAGCTCCTTGTCTATTGTGCTTGTGTTTAGTTCTACCCCTTTGCTATTACTGCCTTGCGTGTTCCTGTTTGATCGCCAGGATCTGTGGGCACAGCTGACTACCTAGGTGGTGTTTCTTGTTCACTGTGAGTATTGTCTTTGAGTTACTGTTATAACATCACCATAGGTGTAAGCTCCACAGACCCTGCCTTTGCATACATATCCTATATGTGGGTATTTTCAGTCAGTATCTGAAACAGCAATTGTGGGTGAGGAACTTACTGAGCTTCAGTCTTACCGTGTGGAGCTCCTGAGTGCTTACCCCACACTCCCCTTTATTGTTAATGTTGTTTCATATATATGTCTTGCACATTCATCCTGGGTGTAGTTATTCTGAATGCTAAATTGCCTCATGAGTGCCCTTCCTTTCTGAGTCTTACACATCTTGTTCACTTGTACAGGCTTCCCCTTTGGATCCCTTTTTCTCCTCTGACTCCCTGTATGATCCTGGGCAGCGCTGTACTCCTCTTTCTATGTACCTTTTCTACCCTGTTCCCAGTCCTTGCCCAAGTCCCTGACTGTGTTCCCGACATAGTCCCGGACAGTCCCTGACAGTTAGGGCCTGGCAAGTGGGTGCACTTGCCAAGTCGACATGGCAGTACCAGACTGCACACAGGCTCTGCAATGGCAGGCCAGAGTCACATTTACGGGCTGTTTGTGTGGGTGGCACAATCCAGTGCTGCATCTCACCAACAGCATTTGATTTACAGGCCCTGGCACACGCAGTGCACTTTACTAGGGACTGACACATAAATCAAATAGGCCAATCATGGAAACACCAATCCATAACATATTTTACCACAGGAGCACTTGCACTTTACCACTGATCAGCAGTGAGAAAAGTGCGCAGAAACACTACGCCAGCAAAAACAGAGTCAAAACCGGGAGGTCAGAAAGCAAAAACTAAGGGGAAACACACCAAAAGATGCAAAGTCTAATATTTCGTGATTGATTTACGGGCAGTTAACAAAATAGTGGTTCCTCAATTCCCGGTGGTTCCTGATATTACTGCCCTGCTCACAATGATTCCTTCTTCTGCCCAGTTCTTTTCTGTCATTGATTTGAAAAATGCGTTCTTCAGTATCCCAATTCATCCTGATAGCCGTCACCTATTTGGTTTTACACTAGCTGGCAGAAGCTTTAGATTGTGTCGCGCCCCTCAGGGCTATACTGAGAGCCCTAGTATATATAGCCAAGCTCTGAAAGCTCAATTGGACTCCCTCACGCTTTCCCCAGGTAATGTATTGCTTCAGTATGTGGATGACCTACTAATTGCTTCTGACACTGAACAGGGATGCAAAGACAGTACGGTTAAGTTGTTGCTACATTTGGCTCACCATGGACATAAAGTGTCCCTTTCTAAATTTCAATATTGTCGACAGGAGGTCACCTATTAGGTCACCTACTGTCGAAGGAGGGTAGGAGATTGACCCCTGAGAGCATTAGCGCTATTGTAAAAATGCCCATCCCTAAAACTCAAAGGGATGTACGCGCCTTCATTGGCATCACTTCCTACTGTCGACATTGGATCCCTATTTATTCATTACTAATAAAGTGTTTATTAGCACTAACCACTAAAGACGTGAATGAGCCCCTGCCGTAGACGCATGAATGCCAGCAGTCTTTTGAGCAACTAAAAATTGCGCTTTGTTCCGCTCCTGTGCTTGGCACCCCTGACTATGCGAAGCCGTTCGTGTTCTATGTACACGAGACGGCTGGTTGTGCGCTTTCTGTCTTAACACAGGCCTTCGGAGGTAAGCAACGGCCGTGTGCCTATTTCTCCGCTTTGCTTGACCCCGTCGCCAGAGCCTTCCCGAGCTGTCTAAGAGCGGTCGCGGCTGTGGCCATCTCTATAAGGCAATCGGCTGGGCTCGTACTTGATACTGACCTCACAGTCATGGTACTGCATGCTGTGGACACTCTTTTGAATAAGACCAAGACACGTGCACGTCTGACCGGTTGCGAGCTAACTCTTTTGGCCCAGCATATTACGATAAAAAGATGTGCCACTCTGAATCCTGCCACGTTACTACCCCTTCCTTCGGAGAGTGAGGAAATAGACATACATGATTGTCGGTTTCGGACAGAGGAGGAGACGAAGGGACGAGTAGACTTGACAGATGTTCCCTTATCTGACCCCCAAGGGGAACTATATGTCGATGGCTCTTGTTTCAAATTACCAAATGGCACCACCACCGCGGCATATGCACTCACAACATTGCACACGGTAGTTGAGACATCACGAGTCCCTTATCAGTCCGCCCAGGGAGCTGAGTTAGTCGCCCTCATTAGAGCCTGTGAGCTAAGCGAGGGGCTGGCCGTCAATATCTACACTGACAGCCAGTGTGCCTTCGGGGTCGCTCATAATTTTGGGCAGCTCTGGGCAGAGAGGGGGTTCCTTACGTCCCATGGGTCGCGCATTCAGAACGGGCCCCTTATACATAGGCTTTTGTCTGCTCGGACACTCCCTAGGAAATTGGCTATAGTGAAGTGCAGTGCCCACAAGGCAATCACCGATGATGTGGGGAGGGGAAATGCATTTGCAGATCAGATAGCCAAGGAGATAGCCCGAACAAAGATGAAAAAGATGTTTGTAGCGGGTCCTGCTAGGTGGGTACCCGAGGCCACCATGTTTGAGGACACTCTGGACAATGTCAAAGAGATCCAGAGCGAGGCAACGATTGAGGAGTTAGCGGTATGGCAGGAGAGTACTGCACGTTTGGATGAGGATGGGTGCTGGACGGATAAGTCAGAGAAGTAGAGATGGATGCTACCGGATGCATATGTCCTCCCTGTGGTTACTATGGCGCACGGGCCAGCTCACATTAGTGCGAAGGGGATATGTAAGCTGTTAGGCCCTCTATGGCAGAATGACAATATTCCTAAAGTTGCTGCTCACCTAGTGAAGTACTGTATGGTATGCATGATGTATAATGCTGGAAAAGGCACCCCTACACCTCCTGGTAATTTTGCACCGCCTTCCTTCCCTTTCGAGGTTCTCCAGATGGATTTCATCGAAATGGAACGAGTCAATAATCTGAAATATGTGTTAGTAGTCGTTTGTGCATTCGGTAAATGGATTGAAGCTTACCCCACTTAGGAGAACACAGCCATGGCAGCGGCGGAGGCACTCTTAAAAGAGTTCTTCCCGCGCTTTGGTTTGCCCCGCTTGATTTGGAGTGACAACGGAAGTCACTTCAACTCAAAGGTTATCCAGTTAGTGGGCGATGGTTTGCACATTAAGCAGAGATTCCATGCTGCAAACCATCCCCAATCGGCAGGTTTGGTTGAGAAGTACAATGGTACTCTCAAACTAAAGCTGGCAAAGATCAAAGAGAGCACAGGATTGCAATGGCCAGATGCTTTACCATTGGCTCTGTTGTCTACAAGAGCCACGGTTCATTCTAGAACAGAATTGTCACCGTACGAGGTCGTGTTTGGCCGCCCGGCAAATGTCTAGGGCATCCCGAGACCTTGTCGTTTTTCTGAAATAGAATACCCCTTGTTTGTGGACTATTTGTATGAGTTGACTAAAAATTTGCGCTCTATTCACCAACAGATTCATGAAGCTTTACTGCCAACTCCCGAGGGGCCAGTCCATGATATCCGACCCGGTGATTTTATCCTGGTGTGAAACTATCAGAGGAAAGGCAATTTGGAGCCGCGCTGGAAGGGGCCTCTCCAGGTCCTCCTCGCCACCCGAACAGCAGTGAAGGTAGACGGCGGGAAGAATTGAATTCATACTACCCACTGCAGGAGGGTGCCCCTTCCATTGCCCTATGACCAGTGGACCCTCGATGGGATCGGCGATTCGGAAACGGAGCAGGTACTGCGCTTCGTCCCCTTCTCAGATGCACGACTGATGTGGGCACCCACCGAGGAGGAGAGCAGCGCGGTGTTGAATGAGGCGGTGCCACCTGCAACTAAGGCCATCCAGGAGCCCCAGCTTGTTGGCTCATCTGTGTTTGAGCCCCTGCCCACTGAGCCCCAGCTTGTTGGCTCATCTGTATTTACGCCCCTGCCCATTGGTCCCTCCGAGTCTGAACCGCTTTTTGCTGACCCCTCTGTGCCTGGAGTAGTTAGGTACAATTTGCTCCCCTGACGGAAGAACAGTGCACCAAAGGAGAAGTCACATTAGTAGGGATGGACTGCGAGGATAAAGAATAGGGTGTACCTTGCCTGTGGTACCAACGGTAGTTTAGGGAAAGGGAGATTGGTGCATTGTTCAGACATTGGACAGGGTGAATTCGACATGCTCCCCCGGGAAAAAAGGGGGGTACATTACCCTGGACGTCGTGGGATTTCCTCGGAGAGGGCTGCGATCGCGCAGCTCCACCAAAAGTGCTCAACAGCACCACTGTAGATGAACAATAGGAGTCTGCCAGCGAGGCTCTGACGGACGCTGGGAACTTTGTCCCTTTCCCTGGCTTTATCATCGTTGGCTCCATTGCATGTCCATTCCTCTGAATCAAAAATGTACCCATTTGGTCGCCCCATTAGGGAGGAAGAACAGCCCTTTGCTACCCCGCGTTTTGGGCAGAATGGGCCTGGTTGGTCTAGTTGGTCTGTCAAAAGTAAAATCGTTTTCGTAGTAATTATCTTTATCTTTTTGATAACAATGTTTGGAATAGCGTGGTTTCTTGAAGAGAAATATCCTGTGCATTCTTTGATTGGTACAACGCCCGTCCCCCCTGAGCACATGTTTGTTACTTTAGCCCCTCACAAGGGTGAGCACCGAAAAACATATGTAGATAATGTCTTTTTGCAGATGCTCCACCAGGCGCATCACACCTCGAATGCTACTAATTGTTGGATTTGAGGCCTGCTCCCTTCTGTGACACATAGAAATGATGTATTGCTGTCCTTACCGTTTTCATATCGGGGAAGCTGCGAGGGCTGGTTCCAGCTGTTTACCATGGTGTATATCCATTTCCATACCGATTATGATACTGTGTTAGAATATATCCGTGTTCACCAAGGGTTTACTCCAGGAGAGGGAGGGGCCCCCGATACATTGTCTCCAACAGCCTGCATGAACATTTATGAGAACGAAAAGAATGTAACATGGCTTCAAAATGAAATGTTGGATTTCCAAGGTTTTAACGTCACTGAATACTTTAGGTCCTTTCAGATGCGGAATATTACTCAGGATGACGCTAATGCCAGTGCCGGTAGTTAACACAACAGCTAGTTTTTGCATTCAAGGCTTTGGAAATGTTCAAGTGGGACAGAGTAATTGTAACTATACCTATGTGTTGAGCACAACAAGTAGCCCACCTTTACTTCCACCCATAATGTTTATTTCGTTTGTGGGTCCCAGGCTTATGTGTGGCTTCCTAGGGGGTGGTCTGGCATATGTTATGTCTCTTTCCTCCTTCCCCCGGTGTATATAGCTCCGTCCAACTACCATAGGGATCACCGATTGCAGCGTAGGGGTGTCCACCTGTCTCGGATCAGAAGGGTTATCAATACAGAAGACATTGATCAAACAGATACTACCCTGCAGCAGTTCACTGATGACATGAAGGGCGTTGTTCCTTTTTGGGGCCCAATGTCCAATAGCCTTAATATCTGCCGCCTCACTAGGGTGGTGGAGGGGGTCATTAATACCACTGCTGGGATTCTAACAAACATCACAGCTGAGCTCCAGGCTACGAGGCTTGTTGCTCTTCAAAACAGGATGGTGTTAGACGTCTTCCTTGCTGATCGGGGTGGGGCCTGACACGTTATCGGTAGTAGCTGCTGTGTATACATACCGGACCACGCCCCGAATGTATACGCTGCGATACAGAAGTTGCACAAGCTTGCATCTGTCATTCACCAAGAGAATGGTACTTGGACCCTTTCTGGCTGGTTATGGGCTTTAATGGCAACATGGGTTTGGAAGATCCTTATCCTCCTGGTAGTAATTTCTGGTGTTATTTTCACTTGTTGTTTATGCATTCATTGCCTTCCTGCTTGTTGTGCTTACTGTATTGGGAAGTTAACGCCTACACCAGAGACTCCCGTGCATGATGTTAAGTCCTCGACTATGATGATGCAAGCTGTCCACGACTTAATGGCCATTGACGAGGGTATATTTGAGTACTGAGAAATGTGTGAATACAAAGGGTACAAGCAGTCTTTTAACAAGATCACTTATTAATATCCATTAGATCAAATTTGTTAGCAAATGCTAAAAGGAGGGTCTGTTGGGCTGAGAATATGCCAAGCTGACTCCTTCTAGCATTGTGCGAGTTAAGTTAGCATTTGCGGCACCATTTTATATTTAGCCTCCATTTTGTGTAATGATCGAAATGAAGCTTCTGTCTCGTACTGTCTGCCTCAGCAGAAAAGCAGCCTTGATTGTTTCTTTTTATTCAAGGTTGAGCTTCGTTGCACTAATGAATAGCTCGTTTTGTGTTTGCATGCCTTTCCTCATATGTAGCCCCGCTCTCCCTCTCTGAGAGACGGGCACGGGCTGAGTAACCTTGAAGCTAAGATAGTGTGTTCCTGGTCACAGGATGGTAGCTCATCCTTCTGTACCTCCTTTGTTCATTTGTGCCCAGGCTGGAAAATTCCAGTCTGGGCGTTTCTTAGAGGTGTCGAAAATGTATATCTAACTTTACCTTGTGGACGGGGGTCAGTCCCTCTGCAGCTATCTAAGGAGGCTGGCCAGACTGGACTCCGCACGAGCGAACACTAATAAAATAACTTTGGTTTGTATTCTCTACTGTCTGACCGACTCTTCATTTGTATGGAAGGCTGAGAGGTGGTCGTGAGTGACCCTGGTGGCCCTAATCGGGTCACTTCCTTCATTTCTGCGTGGAGTAAACTGGTATCCACAATCTAAACTGTTATTCTTCCTTAGTATTTTATCATTGAAACTCTAATGGGTATCTCTTGAAGTCACACAAATGTGCCAAAGTCTCAGCAGCCATCTTTGAATGGCTCATATTTAAGCCCAGGGCCAGCTGTAGGGTGGTGCGACTGGTGCCACCGCACCGGAAGTTGACTTTGGTTGGGGGCGGTGTATATTATGGTTTTGAAAGCACCTGCTGCTGTGTTCTTTGCCACCAGCAATTTTCAGGCAACAATAAAAATGTCAAGATAACTCTGGTGATTAATGTTCTTCCGAGAGAGAGAGAGAGAGAGATCTGAGTTTTGTCCAGCGGAAGTTTTGAAGCACTGTAATGTAGCACAGAGGGTTAATATGCCTGCTGCAAAGAACGTGTACCATGCAGATCACAAAGTGCATATAATGAAAATAGGCCTGTTGGTTACTGCTTTTGTCAGAAAGATCCTATTGTTACTTGCAGTTTGTAAGTTAAAATCCTAATGTAGAACAGTGAGCAATTAACTTTCATCAAAGAGCTGCATGAAAACTGCAAGATACAGGTTAGAGTGTTATGATTTTTTCCCCAGTCTTTCATTATCCTAATGTTGTAAAATTGGTTCATTTGGGTAGAAATCAATTCTTATTATTAAAGAGAATCCCCAACCATGGTGTTAGGTTTTAAATTCTAAGTTTGTGTTTCTCTAGACCAAGCACTCTTAAACTATACTGCCACCAGTATGGATGACATGTAACAGCTACATTTTGTAGTCCTCTGTCATATGTAACATTTCCTATACACTGATTTACACACGTATAATTGTTTGTCTCTGTGTAATATGTGTGTGATATAAAGTGCTTTGACACCCTACACTGGTATGAGTGGCGCTATAAAACTAATTAAATGCAACTGGGAGAGATTGGGTATGGAGACTTGAGGGGCACTGTTAAAAAGTGGTAATGAAGGACTCCGTGGCGGAGGTGGTCACTGAGGGGCGCCAACAAACACTGTTGCACTGGACCCCACCAGCACTAAAGCCGGTCCTGTTTAAGCCACACACGATGTGCAAGTGCTTTCTTAGGCAATCGGTGCGATTCGCGAGTGGAGTTCATTTTTCCCAGAAGCCTAGTGGTAACTTATCTTTTTTTTTTTATTAAATCTTTATTTTTCAATTTTACAGAAAATTAACATATCAGCAGCATGAATATCAAACACAGAAAGTGATTAATAGAAAGGGAGGCAACCTCCCTGAACCTGGGAAGCAATCCCAGGCCAACAACTCAGGCAAGCCATTCGACAACTACCATACTTCTGCTCCCAGGTCCAGGTAGGTTCTCTACCAGAGGCAAACCATAATCACTCGGATCCATTGTTATCCACATTATCTGGAGCATCCTCAGGGGATATGAGCCTGTCTCCCAACTCAAGCCACACAAAGATGTCCTCCTCCACTTTCTCGTCCCTCCTACTAAGCTGCATTTTGGCCTCTTCAGCAGCGTCCCTGTGCCAGTGAGGTATTTCCAGAGCCCGCTGCCCCATACAGGTAATAGCCACCCTATATTGGGCGAGAGCCAGGTGTAGCAACTAATAGGGCATCTTGTGTCCTTTAGGCCTTAAGACGTCACCAAGGTGGTCAACGTCTGCCAGTGCCTGGCCACCTCAGCCAGGCCAGCCTAATGCAAAAAGTGACCCTGTCCCAGTGTAAACTCGGTCAGGACGTCCTTCAAGGAAATAAAGTGCCCATTGGGATACAGGCCCCCCAGCTGCTCACAACACACCTCCCTCCAGGCCTGGAAGGACATGTTTTCACCATATTTTGGACAGGTGCCAGTATCCACACTGGCAGTTCACGGTGAAAGGGGGCACGTCTCAACACCGCGATAACCGATAGATGTCAGATTTGTGTAGTTTGTCGCACCGCAAAAGGGAAGTCGGACGAGGCTCCCGCCGCTTCCATTAATATCGCTGGTAGTCACCCTACATCAACCATTCCAGCCAACAGGCTTTTCTCCCAGTTATCCCCGGGGTCAAGCCATTGCGCAGCGTACTGCATCTGTGTGGCATAATAATACAGGTCCGATCGTGGCACTTCCAGGCTGCCAGCCTTTTAGCATCACGTCAGGGTGGGCAAGGCCACTCGACTGCATTTACCGGCCCAGAGAAGAGAAATGAGGATCTAATCCAGTTCTTCAAACACTCTGGCAGGCAAAGAGCAGAGGGAGTTCTGCATAATGTATAAACAGCGTGGCGGGAGTACTATCTTGGAGATGCCCATCCGGCCCATCAGCGACAGTGGGAGCGATTTCCAGAAGGTGAGCGAGGCTCTAAGCAAGTCCACTACCCTGCCCACATTGAGACTTTGCTGCACTACCCCGGTGTGAGCTACCATTATCCCTAAGTACCTGAACTGCGCTAATTTCCAGCACAAGGCTACATCTGGGAGGGATTCTGCAGGAGTTCTGACTAATGCTGCCAGGGAAAATAACAGGGACTTACCACGGTTGATTCGCAGTCCTGAGGCAGCTCCAAATCCGTCCAGGAGTCGCAGTAAGATCCCTAGGGATTCCTGAGGGGAGGTAAGGTAAAACAGCGTGTCATTCGCATACAAGGATATATTATGCCTAGTGTCTCCCAGTAGTATTCCCCAGTCATGCAGCTCCTGCCGGGCCCACACCACCAGGGGTTCCACCGCAAGAGTGAAAAGGAGTGGGGACATTCTTTTCGCATCCCCCGACCCAAAGCCCAGCTGTCAGAGCGGCATTGCCTCTCCCGCACTCGAGCACTGGGTTTGGTGTAAAGAAGTCAGTTCCAGCCCCGAAATTGGGGCCCGGTCCACATGACCATTAGAACTTCTAGCAGGTAGCCCCAGTCGAAGGTGTCAAAGGCTTTCTCCAGGTCAATGGAGACCAGAGCCATCTCCTTCTCCGTCCCCTCAACTTTGTGCATGATATGTGACAGGCGCCTGAGGTTCATCCCAGCGTTCTGCCCAGGGATATATCCGCACAGGTCATCATGAATCAGGCCAGCCATAAATGGGTTCAAGCGGGCAGCCAGCAATTTGCATAGGACCTTTATGGCAGAGTTTATCATGGTGAGTGGCCTATACACTGAGGGATTTGTCTAGTCTCTGCCTAGTTTTAGCAACATGCAAATGTCCCCCTCTCTCATAGAGGGCGGGAGTACCATCTTCTTCTTCCCCTCCAAGGAGACCTCAAGGAGGCCCTGTGTGACCATGGCAGAGAACTCCTGGAGGAATTCCAACGTATGCAGGGCCATTGGCAACTCCTCTAGGTCTATGGCTGTGTCCAGGCTCTCGGTTGCCATGTCACCGAGCCTAGGGAGATCTAAACTAGCTAGGAAGACTATATACCTGTCTGGGGTGATTCAAGAATCTACTCTATATACCTGTTCTAGATGGTGCTGAAATGCAGACATGATGCCCGCTCTGGATGTTGCGTCAACGGCTTCGGGGGTCACCAAACGTGTCGTTAGGGATGGGGCAGTTTCTCTACAGAGGATCCACGCTAGTAGCCTACCTGGCTTGTCTCCCTCCCTATGCAGCCATTGCCTATTTTGTTTCAAGGTGTACTTATCCAGACGGTCCCAGATATCAGCTACATGCCATCAGAGCTCCAATTCAGTCCAGCCAGAGTTAGAGTCCATAAGACCACTCACCTGCATTGCAGCCAGCTCCGTCTCGACTGCCCTAAGTGAAGCATGAAGCTGTCGCTGAACCTAACAAGTCAGTCCCATGCAGGTGCTGCAGAGCATGGCCTTGAGAGCCTCCCACTCCGTGGTCCTGTGAGCATTGATGCCCAAGTTGGTAGTCTTTTTATAGCCTGTGACAATGTTTCCCTCCCAACTGGGTCTGTGAGTACCTCTGCTGGCAATCTCCATGCAGCCCCCTTCAGCACTGAGGTCCACCACTGTAATGTACAGCATGCCAGAGAGTGATCCGAGAGGTACCATGCTAAGTGCGACACCCCCATTGAGTCAGTTGTAGGGAATCCGCCCACGAGGACCTTATCCAATCTGCTGTATGTGCCGTGAGTCAGGGAGTGACATGTGTATGCCTGCTGTGTGGGGTGGTGTGTGGCCAAATGTCTACCAGGCCCAGATTGTCCATGACCCCAAGTAGTGTTGCAGTCATGTGAGGTTTTGTGCCATCCTTGGGGGGGGGGGGTCCTATCCAGAACCCCATCCAGCATGCAACTAAAGTCTCCCAACTAAAAGATGGGGATGTCCGCCTCATGGGCCAGCAAATCCTGCATAGCTGGGTAGAAACTGTGATCATCTACATTTGGGGTATTTGTGTTCAATACGACTATCTGTTTTCCATTCAGAGAGCTCTGCAGCAGCACGCACCTGCCCTACACATTGGCCTCATCATAAGTTAAAGAGAACAGCGTGCCCAGAGCCACCCAGATCAGAGTCCCCCTGGAGTACGCGGAATATGAAGAATGAAATACCTGTCTCCTCCATTTCCAGGCCAGGCGCAAGTCCCCGGCGTCATCCAGAAGGGTTTCTTGCAGACAGGCTACGCTGATCCCATGGTGTTTTAAGAAGGTGAGAGCTCTATACCGTTTTGTGTAGAAGCCTAAGCTTCTGACATTCCAGGTCAACAGCCTGTAATCACTCCCATCATCAAACCATGCAGTCCCACGGAGCCTCCCCATCCCCTCCCGCATTCAGATACAGCCTCTGTAAAAACGTGAACCAACACAAACAACTAAAAATAAAAACCCTTCCCCTCACCCATGGAGAACATAGTAACACAAGGTGACTACCTATTGCCCACCCACTGCATTTGCCAGGACCTCCACAGCATCCCAACCTGCCCAACGGGGACAGGCCGACACAGCCAGCCCTCCGGCCAGCCACGCTGCAGCTCTTATGTGAAGTAAACCCCAACCGGGGGAGTCGAACCTTACGTGTCAAGCCACTTACCAGCAACCAACAGACTCTCATCTAGGGAAAGCATTGACCCAAAGGACCTTACACGCTAGTGTTGGCAATCGAGGCCTAAGCCCCAAATATGATCCTGTCATTCCCCCATCTGGTGTTACCAAACTTCAACCACACCAGGACAACAAACTACATCCACAATGGTCAATTAGTGTGCGTAGGCACCATCTACCCAGCATTTAACTCCAACAGTTCAGCTCCCTGTCGCCGATGTGATGAGCGTATCTGGCACAGAGTCCTGATCTGGGACATCAGTGTGCACTGCCGCCTCAAGGAGAGGGGACCCTCCAGCCGGCAACACCAGCGGGTCCTCATCAGTGTGCATCTGCATGGTACCATCATCCTGTATAGTTATTTGTTGAGGATCTGAGAAGCCAGAGCCATGGTGAACCCCCCTGTGGTGGCCCTGCGGAGGTCGGGCCCCATAGACCCTCTGTTGTGCCCCGCCGGGCAGATGGCTACGACTTCATCCCACATGTCCAGTCATTCCCAAACCTCCTCTGGGTGATCTAAAAAGTGCGCTTCTCCTGCAAGATAACTTTCAGTTTTGAGGGGTACAGGAACATATTCTTCAGTTCTAGAGAGTTTTTGTTTCACACTCAGGAAGGATCTGTGTTGCTCCTGTACCTTTCTAGTATAGTCTGGAAAGATTGCTGTTTTACAGTTCTTGAAGAGAGGCACCGCTTGTTTGCGGGAGGCTCGGAGTATGTAGTAATTAAGAATCTTTGCTATGATCATCCTCGGTGGGGCCCCAGGCTGAGAGGGGGGGCACTAGAGCCCTGTGCGCCTGTTCCACAACAAAGAAGGCTAACAATCCTTGTGGCCGGAGCTCCGTCCGGAGCCACTCTTCCAGGAAGGCCTCGATTGAGGCCTCCTCTGTCCTTTCTAGGCAACCCAGCAAGGGAGCGTTACTGCGCCGGGCGCGACCCTCAACATCCTCCACACTGCGCTCGAGCTCGCTAGAGACCATTGACATTTGGGCCATGTGTTTGCGACCTCTCCTTGTAGCCCCTCGATATTGCGCTCGGCAGCTGCGACTTTATCAGCTACTTTTCTATGGTCCGTGTTGAAGAAGGTGTCACCCGGGTCACTCGTGACCATCTCTCGGCCTTCCAAACCAAATGAAGATTCGGTCAGATAGTAGAGAATATAAACCAAAATTATTTATTAGTATTGCACTGCAGCGGAGCCCAGTCTGACCAGCCTCCTGAGATCGCTGCCGAGGGACTGACTCCCCCCCAACATAACATCAGATATTATACATTTCCAATTCCCTAAGAACACGCCCAGGCTGCAAAATTCCAGTCCAGGCACAAGCTAACAAAGGAGGCACAGAAGGATGAGCTACGGTCCTGGACAGGGTACATGCTATCTCCACTTCAAGGTAACTCTGCCCGCGCCCACCATTCTAGAAGGTGGGAACGAGCCTATCTAAAAGGAAAGGTATGCCATTATAAAGAGTACATTCATTAGTGCAGCGGAGCTCGGCCTTGGAGAAATACAAACTAAAGATGCATTGAGGCGGTTTTCTGCTGAGGCAAGCAGTATGAGGCAGAAGCTCAGCTTCGATCATAGAACAAAATGGCGGCTACTAATAAAATGGTGCCATGAATGCTAACTTAATACGGAACGAAGTATGAGCAATAGGACAATTACATTTTCAATTCTAACTGTGTTGAAATGTAAATGTTATGGACTCGTTTTGCTTACATATTGCTCTATGTGAAGTTAGCATTTGCTGCACCATTTTAAGTTGAGCCACCATTTTCAGCCATGATCGAAACTAACTTCTGTCTCACTCTGTCTGCCTCAACAGAAAGCAGCTGCGATATTTTTTTTGTATTTCTCCAAGGTTGAGCTTCGCTGTACTAATGAATAGATTGTTTTTGTCATCACATACCTTTCTCACTAGATAGGCCTACTCCCACCCTTAGAGCGGCAAGCGCAGGCAGAGTAACCTTGACGCTGAGATAGCATGTACCCAGTCCCAGGATTACAACTTATCCTTCAGTACCTCCTTTGTTCACCAGCTACCAACTGGAAAATTACAGCCTGGGTGTGTCGTTAGTGGTTCCGAAGATGTACATTATGTGTTACAATGTTGGCAGAAGTCAGTCCCTCTCCAGCAATCCAAGGAGGCTGGTCAGACCGGACTCCACTTGAGTGTACTTCTAATAAATATCTTTGGTTTGTATTCTCTACTGTCTGACCGACTCTTCATTTGTATGGAAGGCTGAGAGGTGGTCGCGAGTGACCCGAGTGACCCTAAAACGGGACACTTCCTTCATTTGGCGCCCGAACAGGGACTCCATCGGGTGACCCATCCTCAGTGAGGAGGTCGGGGCCACGTCGGGTCAGACGGGCGGACAGGGGATCCCTGCACAAGAGAGTCTTGTACTCGCAGCTGCCCCGTCTGTCTGACCGGGCGGTGCCTCGTCCAGCAATCATCCCGACTGGGGTCCTGAACGGAGAAACCCTTGGATCTGACCGTTTGGTCCGAAGAGTCGGCAGTGGAGAATAAACTTGTTTGACCTGTGTGCACCAGGTGAGTTTGCTTTGGTTCTTTGTGGATATGGCGCCATTTTGATTTGTATTTGATGAGGTCTGAGGACCGACTTTGAGTAAAGATATTTGCAAATATCTGTTAGGCATAAGTAGTGAACTTGTTTTCTTTGAAAATGACTTGTTTGAGTAAGTTGTTTTGTTTGGGCTGTCGTTGTTGTTCTACTGATGCTCGATTGGAAGAAAGTCAGTCAGCGCCTCCAGAAGGCACTCCAAATTTTGACATGTACGTCAAACATGGCATTTTCCCTATTATGTTTAGTACGTTATGGCACAAATATACGAGGGACAATGCCGAGTTGCAGTGGCCGTTGACGGGCACTTTTGATGAACAGAAAATTAATTTTCTGCAGGAAAAATTGTTTGCGAAAAGGAGTAGGCAGTCAATGTTTGATTCCCTCAGAACATGGCAAAAGGAGGCTAAACAGAGACGAATGAAAGCAGAGAAAGAGGCCCGGAAGAGGAGAATGCAGACATTGACTCAAAAAGCTGTAGCGCATGATAGAGAGAAAATAGAAAAAGGAATAGAGTGTGCTGATAGGAAATTTCGGTTACAATTGACAAGTCTTATGTTGCCCGAGAAGAAGATGATACATTTGTGGAGGAATTGTTAGATACTTGACCTCCACCCCCATACGCCCCGCAGAAAATATACCCTGCCATACCCCAGCCTCTGTCTCTGCTGTTTCTGTTTCTTCTGCTATTGATCAAGCTGCTTCGGCCACAGCGCCTCCTGCCCTATCTTTGACTTCACCTTCTGCAGCTACGATGACTGCCAGTCCCGCTGCTACGCCTATTGTTTCGGCATCTCTCTCTCCAGCCCTTACACTTACGACGCAGCCGGCAGCGACGTTGGTGTCTGTTACGTCTGTCGCTACTCCTTTCCCGTTCCTACATCCCCCGACATTACTGAGCAGCGGAACGCCAGTATGTGGACTAGGGGACGGACACTGGGCAACTGCTAGGGAACGACTGGGGCAGATATTGATACGATCAGATGTGGGAGACGAAGAGAAAAAGATAGTAGCTGATCAGGCTGCCCAGTGGGCTCGCAACCCCATTTACAGTGTGGAAGATATGTGGAGAGTGATGAAAGATTATGATTTTGGGCAGAAGCATGCCCTTAAGCACATGTCGGCTACTTTAATTGGACTGTGGAAACAGTGTTTCAATGATGTAGCACCCCAGATTATTTATGATATTAGAGATCATGTATATGCTGCTGATATGGCACCCGGTAAAGTTTCTGGTAATGTTGCAGCGTTGGTCGCTTATCGGGGTAGGTTGCTTGAGAAAAGCCCAACAACAGTATCCCAGTTTCCGATGAGGGAAGTCCACCCCATATATCACCCTGAAATACCAGAGCTACGGGATCAGCATAACGTTGTTACTAGGCCCGATTCCAAGAACAGTGGGTCTACACTCCATGGCAAAGGAGTGAAGTTGTATCCCTTAGGACTCAGTTGCCTGACCCTAGGAAAACCCAACTGCATATTATAAGGAATTGACTGAGGCCACTTCATCGACAGTGATGACGCTTGCGGATATTGAGATGTTCTTTGGTTTACTGGTGCCCGTTGATATTTGGAGACAGGTGCACACACAGGATCATGTTGTGGAATTGGGTGGTACCTGGGATCAGATTAAAGCATGGGACCAGGAGAAGAAGCCTGGTGAGAAGCCTAAGGCCGAAATACCAGCTTTGCCTGGCCGAATTATTATGTTTATGCATTCTCTTATTCCACCGAGAAGGGTAGATTGGGACAAGTTAACGGCATGTCGTCAGAAGAAGGATGAGAGTGTGTCTGATTTTTTCACTAGGTTCGAAGGCGTGTTTTGGGATTTTAGCGGCCAGGATTTGTCGGTGGAGGGGGGTGTCCGACTGTTCGTTAATAGATTTGTTACGAACCTGCTTCCTGAGATCGCGACTCGGTTACAGGCCTCGGAGAGCACTTGGACTACCTCTTCTCCTTCTGTAATTTTGAGAATGGCACAGTATTATGAGCTCAAGGAAAATGAGGAGAAGGAGAAGGTGGAGAAAAAGCATAAAGAATTGAAGACGAAGGTGTTGTTGCAACAGGCTTCTCGAGGGAATGGTAGAGGACGTGGTGGTACGGCCCGACAGCTTCCTCATACTAGCCGGAATACTACGCCTGTAGGGCCAAATCAGTGTGCGTATTGTAAAGAGGAGGGACATTGGCGTAGTGAGTGTCCGGTGTTGTTGCAGAAGGTCGCGGCCCCTAGAGGACGGGGTTCTCGTGGACGGGGTTGTGGAGCTAGTGGACAGGACAGAGCTCAGCATACTGCAACCTTACAGGATCGTCCGGATAGTAACTACTTCGATGACAATAGGGGCGGCCAGTATTATCATGATGACTATGATATAGATGAGGTGACAGGTCTGTCTCACAGCTAGGACAGCCAGGGACTGGGTGAGGGACCAGTTTAGATACCTGTAGATCAGCGCGGTCCTTACGTTACTGCAGATTTGCATGGCTCAGCTAAGGAATTTGTGGAAGATACTGGTACAACGAATAGCTCTATTTCTCGTTCACTGGTCCCTAGGGCAGCTCTGTCTGGCCATAATAATGTTTCGGTAGGATTTTCTGGTGTACCGGTTGTGAGCCCCATTTCCAAACCTCTTACACTGACTATAGATCCTTTTACTGTGGATTCGCCATTTTTGTTGACATCTAATTGCGGAGAAAATTTGATGGGCTTAGATTTATTAAAGAAGTTGCATGCTACTATTTATTGTTCCCCAGAAGGTGTTTACATGACGATGGGCCCAAATGTGGCCAGCACTAAGCAATGTCTGTCCAAAGATGCGCCCCTCCCTGTTGAATTTAAGGACGTGCCGCCCACGTTGTGGGCAACGGGTGACACGGATGTAGGACTATTGCAGATACCCCCAGTTTCTATCAAAATTAAAGACAATGCCATTTTGCCTCGTATTCCTCAGTACAAAATACCACAAGCAGGGGAGCGAGCCTTGTTACAAATTATACAGGACTTGATTAAGTCAGGAGTTGTTGAGGAGACGACTGCTAATGTGTGTAATAGCCCTATTCTTCCCATTCTTAAAAGGGCACCTTTGGGCTCTTCTGATGATCATCCAGATGTTTATCGTTTTGTGATTGACTTGCGCGCAATAAATAAGATAGTAGTTCCACAGTTCCCGGTAGTCCCCGACATTACTGCCCTTTTGACGATTCCTTCTGCTGCTAAATTCTTCTCTGTCATTGACCTAAAAAATGCATTCTTTAGTATTCCGTGAAGAAACAGAAGTGTATTCCTGAGAGAAATTAAATATGCCCAATGTGTTCTGTGAAATGACAGAACTTCCAGACACTTAATGTTATCTATCCTATAGGAGGAAAAAAAAATACGACATACATACAGAGTACAGTGACTTACAAGATCAGTCTGCTGGACTTAAGGTGAGCATGGGGCAAGGTCCAAGGCAGCACCAGCAGGCCACCTCCAGTGGTACTAGGGCGGCTGGATGCAGTGGTGCAATACAGTGTCGGGTGCCCAATGTTAATCTGTGGGGATCGATCTTCGTGAAAAGAGACTGCAGGTTTGGACTGGGAGGCCAGTCAGACTGAACCAACAAGTGGGCTCAGATCTTGCGATGCTCAGGGACACCTTTGGTCCTGTGTCCATGGGCTAGGGGCGACGGGTGCCGAGGTGTCTTTAGGCGCTGGGTTTTCATCACCAGGAACACTCGCGGTCAAGGCGGCCTGCAAACAGAGGCTGCAGGTGGTGTTCGTGAGTCTACAGTTGGCAAGTCCAAGGTGAGCTTTGTCTCTGGCGGGCCGGGGGACCACAGTGGCTCCGTTGGCTCCACTTCAGCTCAGGCTAGGCTGCACGGGTGCAATGGTTTATTCCGGTGTTGGGTCTCTTTGGGGTGCCTGCAGGATGCAAGGAAACGGCTCCGCTGCTCCACAGGAGTTCCTGGTTCTTGAGTGAAGTGCTGGCAGGTCTCCCTGGCTTTGGAGACACAGCAGCTGCAGGAGAAGTCGTCTTTGGCACAATTGTCAAAGTCAGCAGACAGGCCGGCAGGGTTGGCACCAAGTCAGTTGCTGATCTTCTCTTTTTGCTTCTTGATACTCTTCACATCCGTCTTCTTCTTTCAGATCAGCAGGATCCGAATTCTTGGTGCCAGGGGCTCCCCCTAAATACTAGATTTAGGGGTGTTAGGGGAGTGTAGGGTAGTGGCCAATGGGCTAGTTGCTCCTGGGGTCACTTCCAGTGGGAAGTGGCCATAACCCTGTCCCAAAGTTCCTAAGTTTGCCATAACAAATATGGCAGACTCTAAAATGTCATCTTCACTTCAGGTAGCCCACCTTAGGGGTGGAACTAGTCAGAAGGTGAACATGCCTCTTTGACTACAAATGTTCCCAGCTGTCCAGGCACCAAAGGGGCCCTGGACAGAGGGGGTCGGCATCCTCTTCTGTGAGGGAAGCCAAAGGCGGAGGGCTCTTTAAAGCTCCCTGCCTTGGAATGCTAATTCGCAGGTCATCCTGTGGGAGGGGGTGCAAACACCCTCTGCCTGAGCAGGCTTTGTTTCTGACCTCCTGAGAGCAAAGGCCCACACCATTGGTGGGTCAGAAACTCATCTGGGATGGCAGGCTGGCTAGGACCAGTCAGTGAGCACACCAGTAGTTGGTAGGTTTTCAGGGGGATCCTCTAACGTGCCCCCTGGGTGCATGTATTAATAAATCCAACTCTGGAATCAGTGTGGGTTTATTAATAGGAAATGCTCGATTCCAAATATTCTTGGTTTCAGTGAAGTCATCATGTAGTAGTAGTAGTCATGTAGCGGGGAAACTCGTTTATACCAGTGTCCAGCACATGTTTTAAAATGGATTCCCTGATCACTTGTACTAGCAGTAATGGAACTGAGCAGCACAGGGGCATATCGGCTTATGCAGTTATGCCTACACATCTAGTATAGTGTACCCTACCCTAGGGCTGTAAGGCCTGCTGTAGGGGGACTTACCTGTATTGCATAGAGTGTCTGCAGGCATGACACACAGGCTGTGTGCCATGCCGTGTTTTCACTTATGTCTGCCACAAGTCACGCAGCCTGCAATGACAGTCTGCATGACTTAGGTGGGGAGTGACTTAGGGTGGCACAATATGTGCTACAGGCCTAAGGAATAGATCTCCCACCTTTCAGTAATAAGAGATACTTATGTTCAAGGAAAATCATCTGAGCTACTAATAACATTAGTGCCATAGACATAAGGAAAGGTTATATTAGTGGCCATCCTATGCAAGATTACCATCTGTGATCACCTCAGCGCAGGATTACCAGCAGTAATTTTATAAAAGGCTGTTTCAATTTTGAATGCCTTTACAAGGTTAATACAGAACAGCCACAGCTGCAATGCCCATGGCACCAAAGTAATAATAGCAAGGTAATAATATTCGTCATAAATCTCCCAATGCTGCATGATTGATCCTTCAAATATCAGCTTTAAATATAGTACGAGAATTATGGGTTTTGAAAATACACACGTTTTCAGCTTGAATACTCACTTTTCAATTTTTGGTTACATGTATTAATTCCACCAAGCAAAAGGCTGCTAATTTAGCAGGCTGGGCTGCACACAGGAGAGCTACTTGCAGGTAGATGGAGAGCTACCAGAGAAGCCTGCCTTAGGTACCCTCTTCAGTACCTCAGGGCCTAGGTACCAGGAGTATCATTCACTAGGGACATACAGAGGATGCTAAAGGTATTGCCAATTGGGGTGCACTTGCACAGTTCTGGGAAAGAGATCTGGCGCGGACGACCTGATTAGCAGGAACCCAATGCACTTCCAGTCAGAATCACATCTAATACCAGGCAAAACGTGGGGGTGACCATGTCAGAAAGGGGCACTTTCCTGCATTCGGTTACTTTTTCATCTCTATATCACCTGTTTCCACCTCTCCTTATCCTTGTCTGTCTTTTTCTCACGTCTGTCTAAATTTCATCTCCATGTCTTGCCTACCTGCTTCTCCCTCAGCTGTTTTTCTAACCTATCTCTATCTGCATCTCTCTAACCTCTTCATATCCTATTCTAGCCTCTAACTTTATCACCATTCTCAATTGTTACCTTTTATTCAGCTATGACTTTCCCACCTGTCTACCTCCCAACCTCTCTCAACCGTCTTTATAGCCTGTGTCTTTCTCGGGGCTCTTCGTCCCACCTGTCTTCCCTTCTCTCTCAGCATTCTCTCTCCGCATTATCTCTAACCCTGGGCACTGAACTCTGCTCCGCTTGCGGAGTTTGCAGAATTTTGCTTACTCAGCGTTCCGTGGAGAACGCGAAGTTCCTGCAAAACTTCCGACTCCGCAGCTGAGCGGAGTTCAGCCCCGGACCCTCCCGCCTCCCACCCCCCCCGCAATAAATATTTTCTAAATGCAATCTACAATTAATGTAAAATAAAACTGCACTTTCCTTATCGCGGCGTCCCGGGCTGCCCTCCTCCTCCTTGCCGTAATCTCCTACGTTAGACATACGTCATGGTAGGACTGCGCATGCGCGCACATGCGCAGTCCTACCATGGATTACGAGGAAGAGGAGGGCAGCCCGGGACGCTGCGATAAGGTAAGTGCGGTTTTATTTTACATTAATTGTAGATTGCATTTAGAACATATTTATTGCGAAGTGAAGAGGCGTGAGCTCCACTGAGTTTTTGGCCAACTCCGTGGTGCTCCGCGTAGAGCAACTCCGCCTGCTACGCCCAGGCTTAATTATCTCCTGATTACAAGTGGACCGTTATATTCCGATCCATGAGTAAACCCCTGTTTATGCATGGGCCGAAATTATGAGTTTGAAGGTATTTAACGCATCCGATAATTATCGGATGCCTTGAATACTTCAACCTTCTTTAAATATCGGCAGGTCAAACCTGCTGAAATTTAACTGCGAACTCCATACGGTAATTACCATGTCATGCGTATTTTGGTGCATTAAACACCAAAATATGCATATTAGTCCCTAGAAACTCATAATAGGTACCAAATAAATAACAAACCCTGTGGTATCTTTATCAGGTGCGATAAATAGCACCTAAACTCGTAGTCGGGCCTATATTTCATCTTTGACCTGTCTTCCCCCACCCTCTACCTTCTCTCTGAACAGACTTACTGTATTTTTTCTCCTATCTCCACCAGGGCCGGACTGGCTGTAGCAGGTATCAGGCGTTTCCAGGGGAGGCTGGAAGGGTGCCCCATCCCCCCCCCCTGTCCTCGGGGCTGGTCCAATAAAATTGTCAGGGCTGCTTTGGGTTCACAGTCCGGCCCGGCTCCCCACTCTTTCTCAGTTGCCTCTTTATTACTTGTCCTACTCTGAGCTGTCTTTTCAACTCGCCTCACATACTTCCTTCTGCCTCTCTGTTGTATACCACCGTCTGTCTCTGTATCACTCTGCTAACACCTGTCTGTCGCTTTCTTAGCTACCTCTTCCACATCTATCTATAGCCATATCATACTGTCATTCTTTCACTGTTCTTCCCTTCTCTGACACTTGACTGTCTCTTTCTCACCTAGCTAAATTATCACCTATTGCTCTCACCTGTCTCACTTTCTTTCATATCTGTCTCTCTCACAGCTATCACATCTCTCTGTCTCTTTAATCCCTCTCTCAGCCCCTCTCGCACAAACACACACACACCGTGGCTTTGTCACTCGACCTCTCACCCATCTCTTTGTAGTGTCCACAACCTGCTCGTCTTTTGTTATTTTCTCCTGTGGTTTTCCCCTTTATCCCCCTTCCCCCTCCCTCTGTATTTCTTGCTTCCCTTCACATGCTCAGGGGCATCTGAAGGCCTTTTTACTTGGGCCCGCTCCAATTGAAACAGTAAATTATTATTTTGCAAGTGCGTTACTTTCTTCTGAAGCTGGGTGTTGTAAGCACAGCGCTAGGGGGCAAGCCAGGGGTCGCAGCACATGTAAGGTGAACTGAAACAAAGTAACAGCATCTATAGCGCCCAAACAAGGTGTACTGAAACAGTGTTTCAGCACTGGCGCTGGCTGTGCAAGAGGTACTGCAACAGTGTTACATCATTTCAAGGTGTACTGAAACAGTGTAACAGCATCTACACTACCCACGTTATAAAAGAAACACCAACAACTGTAAACACCTGGGCAAGGTAATTATGTAGCAGGCTCTGCACCACCTGAATAAAGTAACAACGTGGAACAAGTGCGACCATCACCAGCTTCACAAAAACATACCCTGAATGTCAGCACAGCCTGCATGCACTAGGAGTACAGAAACTGAAAACACCAGTACTACTTCTAGCAAGGGTACAGATAAAAAGAGTCCGACTGGAAATGCAAGTATAATGGCAGCACTACCCACACAGGTGCACAGAATGTGTGGCTGCATTAGCCCCACCTGTAAAGATTAATCTAAACAGTGTGGATACAGAAATCTCTCCTAACCTATCTGTACAGACAGTAGAGGAAATGCGTGTACAGGGGGTACCAAAGTGAGATGGGAGCAGTGCGGCCTGCAGGAGCTCGTGACAGCAATGTTGTGACATGCATCTGCCATACAGGAGCAGTGTCACAGCAGCAGCTCTGTGTAGGGAGGTCAAAGGCAAAAAAAAAGCAGAGCAACAGCGGCAATACTTTCTACAAAAGGCGTGGATATACGGTGATGGTAGTATTCTACACAAGATGTTAGGACAATGTATGACAAGAATAATCCCTGTAAAATAGTCCCATAAAGTAGTAAAAGTAACGCCTGCACCCGACGCGCATTAACACTATGATGGTGGCGTAGCACCGGTGACAGTAACTCTAATGCAATTAACCAAATGGGGTTCCCCACCCCCTTGCTTGGTTTTAAAGCACAGTCACACTTGGGGTATAATGCCCCTGGGCCCTGGTGGCACTGCACCTGCTGCACTATTGATCGCTATACCTTGAATTGTGATACCATTACTCCTTCCTGCACCAGGTGTACAGGAGTATTGTGATCACATCATCTTTTGAATGACGGACCTGCTCTGCAGTTTACTACAGCTCAGACAGTTCCATGCAGCGCGCGCTGCGTAGAAAGTACTTAGGCGGACTGGTCTCTATGTGAGAGAAATGTAAAGGGTATGCTGTATTTTTTAAATTGAAAGAATATAAGCCTTCATTTTTCTATTGTATTCCTTTAAGTGCCTTTGATGTATGAGGTAGGCGCTCGCTACTGATCTGGGTGTGATTTTCAGGTCACTGCCAGGTCCTGGTAGTGCCAACTCGACCTCTCATGCTTCAGAGGTCGAAGGAGCACTTTTAGGTCGAGCCTCGAGTAGCGCGCAAGCGCTGCTTAGAGCGAAGACTTTAGTAAGCGGGTTTAAAAGCAGTCCCAAAAACGCTCGTGCGTCGTGGCTGGCCTTTTTGGGATGGGTGCGCGCGGCAAACATGTGTTTCCAATTATCGTGCCCAGACGCGGGCGCGATAAGTGGAAACACATGTCTGCCGCGCGTACACATCCAAAGGCCAGCCACGGCCACGAGCGTTTGGTCAGCTCTGCAGGCTGCCGCGCTCGCTCGCCCCCGCTCCCTGTCCCCCGATGCGCCCGTAGTTTCCGGCTTCGCTCCCCTTCTGCGGCTCACCGCTCGTTTTCAGTTGAAGACGTTGCCGGCCGGGCCTTGGTCTTTCCTGTCACCGGTCTCCAGTGACAGCTGGGACTGCTGCTGAGCCGCGCTGCATTGTGTGGCTGGCCCCAGCCGGCAGCTGCGAGGCTTGTTAATTTAATATCCGGTGCCCACTGATGCAATTCGATTCCCTCCGTGGGGAGTTATATTTAGAAGCATACCGGAAGGATGCTGCAGCCCTCGCAGATGTTGATCCCAGCAGAGCCCTCCTTGCAAATTGCAGCCGGGATTTGGAAGAGACTCCACTGACCGCTGCAAACACAATGGGAATTAAGAGCGTGGCAGCGGCCCGGTCAGACAGCACACATCATAAAAACATCCCTGCAGGTACCGAAGGGCTGAGGCTGTTTTAAAACCGGACACGGATGTCACTGCACAGATCAAAGAGGTATATTAAAGAGGCACTCCTGAGGCCTTGGAGGGATTTCTGTTGATCAGCTGCACCCATTTTTACACTGAAACCGGACCGAATTTGCCTTCACATCAAATGACATATTAGCACCTTATCAGGACTAAACCGGTAGGAAAAATATCTACACCGCAGAGACCGTGTGTTAAACGCTCGTTTCACAGGCACATGCGGAGGCAGCCCTTCAGAGCAAGGGTCTTTGATTGTAATATGAGTGGAGCTTAAATAATTGATAAGGCTGACGAAGGGAGGTTGCCCAATGCCGCCCCTGACTCCATACGTCTGCCTAGAAAACAGCAGACATATTTCTGCACATTGTAAAAGGACGCGTTCTCTCATCTATCTCTCTCTCTCTCTCTGTCTGTCTGTCGGACTATCTATCTCACGGACTATCTATCTGTCGGACTACCTACTTACCTACCTACCTGCCGGTCAGTCTGTCTATCTATGTTTCGGACTATCTATCTGTTGGACTACCTACTTACCTACCTACCTACCTGTCTGTCTATCTATGTTTCGGACTATCTATCTGTCGGACTACCTACTTACCTACCTACCTGTCTGTCTGTCTATCTATGTTTCGGACTATCTGTCTGTCGGACTACCTACTTACCTACCTACCTACCTGTCTGTCTGTCTGTCTGTCTGCTTGTCTGTCTGTCTGTCTGTCTGTCTGTCTGTCAATTTGTATATATTATTCTGCAGTCTGCTCGAATCATGTTTTACATACTTGTGGCTATGGATATGTAATGAAAGAGTTACTCTGTAGTTTGTAACATGATTCATGGTTCTGCTCATGCTTATTACATAGATGAGTTACTGTGATGAAGCCCGTGCTCGTTATGACATTTCATGAGACAAGATCGTCTGCCGGAAGTGCTTCTTTCAGACCTGCACATACTGACACAGACGAGTTGTTTCATAGTTTATCTGTGCTGCATCCGCGCTGATTCTGAAAGAGTAAAACTTATTCTGTAACCCCACTATAGCAATAATACGTATTCATGCACATAATAAACATGAGTACTTCGTATGTACAAATCAACAAGAAGAGAGAGAGGGTTTCTATGGAACTCGTCCTAGTCCCCTGGGAAATACTTAGATAAACAAACAAGCATTGGCATAGCCAATAGGTCTCGCTTTTGAGACCTTATAAGTATTTAGTTATGCAGCACAATATCCTTGGTGCAACAACATCAACTGTTGCATGGCTAAACACTTATAAGGTCCCAAAGGCGAGACCTATTGGCTATGCCAATGCTTGTTATACAGTGCTAGGAATGGCAAAACTAAGCAGTATATAAATAGAGGTTAGCGTTAATAAACAGAATAAAGTGAAGGGGAGGCTGTGCTTTCTACTGAGTTCCACGATAGAAGGACAAAAACACCACAAGCACTGGCCCGCTGTCTTCGAGGGTGAATTGCTTCCCTCATCTGGGAGTGATTATGCTTCCATAGGTCGCTGTCTTGCAGCGGTCTTGTCCGCGTCCTGTGGTTGTGTCGCTCTGGGCTCGAATCCCAGTAAGGTTGTGACATTTCCCTGGACAGGTCCGTTTTGCAGAGTTCTGTCCCGGTGTCTGACACTTTTAGCAATTTTAAACATGCCCCGGTTTTTAGAAGAGAGTGAAATGAGTATTGGACTTTTTGCACATTCTCTCACTTCCACCTGCACCCCTGTAGTGTGAAGTACAGTTAAAAATATATCTATCTATCTATATATATATATATATATATATATATATATATATATATATATATATATATCCAAGCTCCAAGTTTGCCCAAAGCAATGAGCCGCACTCCAACACCGTCACAAAGCACAGCTTTTATTCAGGTATGAACAGCAAAATGTCTGCAGATTCCTTTAGGAGCTGTCCCATTGAGATTCAGCCTGACGCGTTTCAAAGGATTCCCCTTCTTCCTCAGAGGCTCTCAAAAACAGTTCGTGCTATTTCCGGTTCAGTCCCAATTAAATGATGCCCAATTCCACGCCCCCCAATGGGCTGCTCAGCTGAGAAACTGCGGGGCATTCTGGACACTGAAGTCCCGGAAATATTCCATGCACTAATTCACTGCCGGCAACAACATTTCAAGCCCGCAAATGGGCCTCCATAGGCAGATGCCGTCCTCAAACCTTGGCGGTGTTTCCCACAACAGGGCTCGGTAAATACCGGCCCAAGGGCCCCCTCCTTCCTGGGGTGGTGCGTGCTCGGCAGCGGGGCACGCCGCCAAATATCCAAGCTCCAAGTTTGCCCAAAGCAATGAGCCACACTCCAACACCGTCACAAAGCACAGCTTTTATTCAGGTATGAACAGCAAAATGTCTGCAGATTCCTTTAGGAGGAGGAAGGGGAATCCTTTGAAACGCGTCAGGCTGAATCTCAATGGGACAGCTGCTGAAGGAATCTGCAGACATTTTGCTGTTCATACCTGAATAAAAGCTGTGCTTTGTGACGGTGTTGGAGTGCGGCTCATTGCTTTGGGCAAACTTGGAGCTTGGATAGATATATATATATATATATATATATATATATATATATAGACACACACACTAGAATTCATTTACAACTCATAGAATGCAAGGTGTAATAAGATGTAAACACATATACCCTGAAAACATACTGCTAAAAATCCTAAAAGTGGTAAAAAAAAAACTCTCTCTAAAATTACGTTTAAACACATTTCCTAAGTATGATTGATATCACCAATAAGATCCCATATGTAATATTCCGCATGGATATCTGCTACAATCCTTGCAGTTAATTACAAGGATGGGGCATCCTCTTGCTTTTGAATCCTGTGAATGCCCAGGGTATACGTCAGTGCTATCTACTTCTTAACATACCTTTTCCTAATGCACCATACACTGTATGAATACGTTGCCACACTACACACAGTGGATTCCCGCATGTCGACCTCAGAAGCCTTAGGGCCACACATACTTGCTTACTCCTAACATCTTGCTAAGCGGAATTAACCACCTTCTCCTCAGAAGTGTGTAGGCTCTGCAAAAAAACACATTAGGTGAGCCACTATTTCAAGGACAGTATTGCAAATCAGGCGAGCACTGCTCTGATGTTCAGAAATCTGCCATCTTGATGAGAAGCCATGAACTGGAAGAATGCCAAATCTAAAATTGTGACCGTCAGACTTAAGTTGCTTTAGAGTTGTAATCTGTACCCGACAGGGCTCGATGTGCGGTTAGTTGTGCCTGTTATAGCTTGAGTTGCTGCAAGGTTACCGGTTCATGAGTTGTATTTGCTTGCCTGAAGCCGCTGTTGGGTTGTAAAGCTGTGTCTGGCAGGGCTGGGGTTGCTGTAGAGTTGTGTCTGCCAGGGCTGGGGTTGCTGTAGAGTTGTAATCTGTGCCTGACAGGGCTCGATATTGCTGTTAGTTGTTCATGTCGTAGCTCGAGTTGCTGCAAGGCTACCGGTTCATGAGTTGTATTTGCTTGACTGAAGCCACTGTTGGGTTGTAAGTTGTGTCTGCCAGGGCTGGGGTTGCTGTAGAGTTGTGTCTGCTGGGGCTCTAGTTGCTGTAGAGTTGTTCCTGCCAGGGCTGGGGTTGCTTTAGAGTTGTAATCTGTGCCTGACAGGGCTCGATATTGCTGTTAGTTGTGCATGTCGTAGCTGAGGCAAGCAGTATGAGGCAGAAGCTCAGCTTCGATCATAGAACAAAATGGCGGCTACTAATAAAATGGTGCCATGAATGCTAACTTAATACGGAACGAAGTATGAGCAATAGGACAATTACATTTTCAATTCTAACTGTGTTGAAATGTAAATGTTATGGACTCGTTTTGCTTACATATTGCTCTATGTGAAGTTAGCATTTGCTGCACCATTTTAAGTTGAGCCACCATTTTCAGCCATGATCGAAACTAACTTCTGTCTCACTCTGTCTGCCTCAACAGAAAGCAGCTGCGATATTTTTTGTATTTCTCCAAGGTTGAGCTTCGCTGTACTAATGAATAGATTGTTTTTGTCATCACATACCTTTCTCACTAGATAGGCCTACTCCCACCCTTAGAGCGGCAAGCGCAGGCAGAGAGTAACCTTGACGCTGAGATAGCATGTACCCAGTCCCAGGATTACAACTTATCCTTCAGTACCTCCTTTGTTCACCAGCTACCAACTGGAAAATTACAGCCTGGGTGTGTCGTTAGTGGTTCCGAAGATGTACATTATGTGTTACAATGTTGGCAGAAGTCAGTCCCTCTCCAGCAATCCAAGGAGGCTGGTCAGACCGGACTCCACTTGAGTGTACTTCTAATAAATATCTTTGGTTTGTATTCTCTACTGTCTGACCGACTCTTCATTTGTATGGAAGGCTGAGAGGTGGTCGCGAGTGACCCGAGTGACCCTAAAACGGGCCACTTCCTTCATTTGGTGCCCGAACAGGGACTCCATCGGGTGACCCATCCTCAGTGAGGAGGTCGGGGCCACGTCGGGTCAGACGGGCGGACAGGGGATCCCTGCACAAGAGAGTCTTGTACTCGCAGCTGCCCCGTCTGTCTGACCGGGCGGTGCCTCGTCCAGCAATCATCCCGACTGGGGTCCTGAACGGAGAAACCCTTGGATCTGACCGTTTGGTCCGAAGAGTCGGCAGTGGAGAATAAACTTGTTTGACCTGTGTGCACCAGGTGAGTTTGCTTTGGTTCTTTGTGGATATGGCGCCATTTTGATTTGTATTTGATGAGGTCTGAGGACCGACTTTGGTAAAGATATTTGCAAATATCTGTTAGGCATAAGTAGTGAACTTGTTTTCTTTGAAAATGACTTGTTTGAGTAAGTTGTTTTGTTTGGGCTGTCGTTGTTGTTCTACTGATGCTCGATTGGAAGAAAGTCAGCCAGCGCCTCCAGAAGGCACTCCAAATTTTGACATGTACGTCAAACATGGCATTTTCCCTATTATGTTTAGTACGTTATGGCACAAATATACGAGGGACAATGCCGAGTTGCAGTGGCCGTTGACGGGCACTTTTGATGAACAGAAAATTAATTTTCTGCAGGAAAAATTGTTTGCGAAAAGGAGTAGGCAGTCAATGTTTGATTCCCTCAGAACATGGCAAAGGAGGCTAAACAGAGACGAATGAAAGCAGAGAAAGAGGCCCGGAAGAGGAGAATGCAGACATTGACTCAAAAAGCTGTAGCGCATGATAGAGAGAAAATAGAAAAAGGAATAGAGTGTGCTGATAGGAAATTTCGGTTACAATTGACAAGTCTTATGTTGCCCGAGAAGAAGATGATACATTTGTGGAGGAATTGTTAGATACTTGACCTCCACCCCCATACGCCCCGCAGAAAATATACCCTGCCATACCCCAGCCTCAGTCATCCGTTCCCTCTGTCTCTGCTGTTTCTGTTTCTTCTGCTATTGATCAAGCTGCTTCGGCCACAGCGCCTCCTGCCCTATCTTTGACTTCACCTTCTGCAGCTACGATGACTGCCAGTCCCGCTGCTACGCCTATTGTTTCGGCATCTCTCTCTCCAGCCCTTACACTTACGACGCAGCCGGCAGCGACGTTGGTGTCTGTTACGTCTGTCGCTACTCCTTTCCCGTTCCAAACTAAAGATGCATTGAGGCGGTTTTCTGCACAGCTTTTATTCAGGTATGAACAGCAAAATGTCTGCAGATTCCTTTAGGAGGAGGAAGGGGAATCCTTTGAAACGCGTCAGGCTGAATCTCAATGGGACAGCTGCTGAAGGAATCTGCAGACATTTTGCTGTTCATACCTGAATAAAAGCTGTGCTTTGTGACGGTGTTGGAGTGCGGCTCATTGCTTTGGGCAAACTTGGAGCTTGGATATATATATATATATATATATATATATATATATATATATATATATATATATATATATATATAGACACACACACTAGAATTCATTTACAACTCATAGAATGCAAGGTGTAATAAGATGTAAACACATATACCCTGAAAACATACTGCTAAAAATCCTAAAAGTGGTAAAAAAAAAACTCTCTCTAAAATTACGTTTAAACACATTTCCCAAGTATGATTGATATCACCAATAAGATCCCATATGTAATATTCCGCATGGATATCTGCTACAATCCTTGCAGTTAATTACAAGGATGGGGCATCCTCTTGCTTTTGAATCCTGTGAATGCCCAGGGTATACGTCAGTGCTATCTACTTCTTAACATACCTTTTCCTAATGCACCATACACTGTATGAATACGTTGCCACACTACTCACAGTGGATTCCCGCATGTCGACCTCAGAAGCCTTAGGGCCACACATACTTGCTTACTCCTAACATCTTGCTAAGCGGAATTAACCACCTTCTCCTCAGAAGTGTGTAGGCTCTGCAAAAAAACACATTAGGTGAGCCACTATTTCAAGGACAGTATTGCAAATCAGGCGAGCACTGCTCTGATGTTCAGAAATCTGCCATCTTGATGAGAAGCCATGAACTGGAAGAATGCCAAATCTAAAATTGTGACCGTCAGACTTAAGTTGCTTTAGAGTTGTAATCTGTACCCGACAGGGCTCGATATTGCGGTTAGTTGTGCCTGTTATAGCTTGAGTTGCTGCAAGGTTACCGGTTCATGAGTTGTATTTGCTTGCCTGAAGCCGCTGTTGGGTTGTAAAGCTGTGTCTGGCAGGGCTGGGGTTGCTGTAGAGTTGTGTCTGCCAGGGCTGGGGTTGCTGTAGAGTTGTAATCTGTGCCTGACAGGGCTCGATATTGCTGTTAGTTGTTCATGTCGTAGCTCGAGTTGCTGCAAGGCTACCGGTTCATGAGTTGTATTTGCTTGACTGAAGCCACTGTTGGGTTGTAAGTTGTGTCTGCCAGGGCTGGGGTTGCTGTAGAGTTGTGTCTGCTGGGGCTCTAGTTGCTGTAGAGTTGTTCCTGCCAGGGCTGGGGTTGCTTTAGAGTTGTAATCTGTGCCTGACAGGGCTCGATATTGCTGTTAGTTGTGCATGTCGTAGCTCGAGTTGCTGCAAGGTTACCGGTTCATGAGTTGTATTTGCTTGACTGAAACCACTGTTGGGTTGTAAGCTGTGTCTGCCAGGGCTGGGGTTGCTGTAGAGTTGTGCCTGCTGGGGCTCTAGTTGCTGCAGGGTTGTGTCTGCTCAGACAGGAGTAGTGTGGAGCTGTGTCTGCCCAGAGAGGAGTTGTGTCTGCCAGGGCTCCAGGCGCTGCAGGATTGTGTCGGCCCGGACATTTGTTGCGTAGAGTTGTGAAGAAGTCTGCCAAGGTTGGAGCTGCTGCAGTATTGGATATATGTGTCTGTCTCCCTGGACAGAAGCTGTGTAGATTTGTGAAGTTGTGTCTGCCAGGGCTCTAGCTGCTTCACTGTTGGGGAGTTGTGTCTTCCGGGATAGGAGTTGTATATAGTTGTGTCTGCCAGGGCCTTGGTTGCTGCAGTGTTGGGGAGAAGCGTCTTCCTGGATAGGAGTTGTGAAGTTGCGTCAGCCTGGGCTCTGGTTGCTGTAGTGTTGGGGAGAGGTGTCTTCCTGGGTAGGAGTTGTGTAGAGCTGTGAAGTTGTGTCAGCCAGGATCCAGGTTGCTGCAGCGTTGGGGAGATGCGTCTTCTTGGATAGGAGTTGTGTAGGGTTGTAAAGTCGTGTCAGCCAAGGTTCTAGTTGCTGCAGTGTTGGGGAGATGTCTCTTCCTGGTAGGGTGACCAACCGTCCGTAAATTTCACGGACGGTCCGTTATTTCAGTGTCTAGTCCGTTGTCTGTTATAATTCTTTTTACGGACGCCTTTTGTCCGTAATTCTGGGGTTTGCAGGGATGACCCCTTTGAGAATTGTGGCTGGGATGACGCCTTTGAGAAGCCTCAGGGGTTTCACAGTAGTCCCTGTTGGGGGCCAGCTCGCATTTCTTTAAAGTGAAGAGGTTTCCACAGCTCCTCCCAGACTTGTCAATTAGCCCCATTGTCATTCTGTCTGTGCTGATTCTCTTATACAGAATGACAATGGGCCATGCTGCAGTTACAGCATGTGGTGTGTCTGTGCCTGCATTGCAGAGTCGGGTGCCATAAATGCTGGGGATGTTCCTGACTGCCAAACAACAGAACCTGTATTTTGCTTTCACTCCGAAGGACAGCGATGGCTGCACAGCCTCTAGTTTGAGAGTTGTTTTTTGTGGAGTGTCGGTCCAGCGCATTCCAGGAACCGAACTCTGCCCATTAATTCTCAACTCCCCGTTTCTGCATAGTTTCACCCTGCGGGATAGGTATTTTTGTCACCTGCTTTCCCCATCTCTTTGTTGGGGACACCACCACCCACCTAATTGCCAGGATGTTTGAACTAGTGTGTCACTCTGCCATGTTCAGCTTTCTGACGGTTAGTTGAGCTGACATTTTTTTTCTTCTTTGTTTTTGGTGGCGCCTATACCCTCCTTTTCGACAGACTGGCTCAATCTATGCAGAGGGCACCAAGCAGGAATGCCTAAGCTTTAGGAGACACACAGCCCATGAACTTTAAAAAAAAGTGAATACAATATAACTAGCCCGTATTTTAAATCAATAAAAAAAAATAGAATTTAAATAGAATTTAAAAAGTACACTTTTAACCCACTTTGTAGTTTAAGAGAAAGGAACTATTTTTAGGCAAATATGAACAGTGGCTGTGACTTTGTGCCATCGCTCACACTGAAGGGGGCAATGATAAAGTGGGTTGACCAATAGCCCCTTGCTGTATGCTGTGGTGGGCTGAAGCAAAGTGTAAATTTAACAATTTACAATTTAACAGGTAAATGAATGATGCTGGCTCACCAAAGGCCCCTTTATGTATTTATACTACTGCGCAACTTTCTCTGTGTCTGTAAAACGTACATTTTTTGCCCGAAGTTTTGTCCTGAATTTTGACCTTGTGTCCTGAATTTTTGTCCTGAATTTTGACCCTTTGTCCTGAATTTTTACACTCACAGTCCTGATTTTGCACCTATGCCAGTTGGCCACCCTACTTCCTGGATAGGAGATGTGAAGTCGTGTCAGCTAGGGCTCTAGCTGCTTCAGTGTTAGGGAGTTGTGTCTTCCGCGATAGGAGTTGTGTAGAGTTGTGAAGCTGTGTCAGTCAGTGGTGGGAGATGTGTCTTCCTGGATAGGAGTTTTGTAGAGTTGTGAAGTTGTGTCAGCTTGGACTCTGGTTGCTGCGGTGTTGGGGAGAGGTGTCTTCCTGGGTAGGAGTTGTATAGAGTTGTGAAGCTGTGTTTGCACGGGCCGGAGTTGCTGCAGTCTTTGAGTTGTGCCTGACAGGGCCCTGTGTGCTGCAGTGTTGGGGACTTGTGTCTTCCTGGATAGGAGTTGTGTAGAATTGTGAAGTTGTGTTTGCACGGGCCGGAGTTGCTGCAGTCTTTGAGTTGTGTCCGCCAGGGCCCCGGGTGCTGCAGTGTTGGGGAGACGGGTCTTCCTGGATAGGAGTTGTGAAGTTGTGTCAGCCAGCGCTCTGGTTGCAGCAGTGTTGGAGAGAGGTGTCTTCCTGGGTAGGAGTTGTGAAGTTGTGTTTGCACGGGCCGGAGTTGCTGCAGTCTTTGAGTTGTGTCTGCCAGGGCTCTGGTTGCTGCAGTGTTGGGGATAGGTGTGTTCCTGGGTAGGAGTTGTGAAGTTGTGTTTGCACGGGCCGGAGTTGCTGCAGTCTTTGAGTTGTGCCTGGCAGGGCCCCGGGTGCTGCAGTGTTGGGGAGAGGTGTGTTCCTGGGTAGGAGTTGTGTAGAGTTGTGAAGTTGCTGCAGTCTTTGAGTTGTGTCCGCCAGGGCCCCGGGTGCTGCAGTGTTGGGGAGACGTGTCATCCTGGATAGGAGTTGTGAAGTTGTGTTTGCACGGGCCGGACTTGCTGCAGTCTTTGAGTTGTGTCTGCCAGGGCTGTGGTTGCTGCAGTGTTGGGGAGAGGTGTGTTCCTGGGTAGGAGTTGTGAAGTTGCTGCAGTCTTTGAGTTGTGTCCGCCAGGGCCTCGGCTGCTGCAGTGTTGGGGAGACGTGTCATCCTGGATAGGAGTTGTGAAGTTGTGTCTGCCGGGGCTCTGGTTGCTGCGGCATTGGGGAGAGGTGTCTTCCTGGGGAGGAATTGCATAGAGTTGTGCAGTTGTGTTTGCACGAGGCGGAGTTGCTGCAGTCTTTGAGTTGTGCCTGACAGGGCCCTGGGTGCTGCAGTGTTGGGGAGTTGTGTCTTCCTGGGTAGGAGCTGTGTAGAGTTGTGAAATTGCTGCAGTCTTTGAGTCGTGTCCGCCAGGGCCTCGGATGCTGCAGTGGTGGGGAGACGTGTCATCCTGGATAGGAGTTGTGAAGTTGTTTGCACGGGCCGGAGTTGCTGCAGTCTTTGAGTTGTGTCTGCCAGGGCCCCGGGTGCTGCAGTGTTGGGGAGACGTGTCATCCTGGATAGGAGTTGTATGGAGTTGTGAAGTTGTGTTTGCACGAGCCGGAGTTGCTGCAGTGTTTGAGTTGTGTCTGCCAGGGCTCTGGTTGCTGCAGTGTTGGGGAGAGGTGTCTTCCTGGGTAGGAGTTGTGTAGAGTTGTGAAGTTGCTGCAGTCTTTGAGTTGTGGCCGCCGGGGCCCCGGGGGCTGCAGTGTTGGGGAGACGTGTCATCCTGGATAGGAGTTGCGTAGAGTTGTGAAGTTGTGTTTGCACGGGCCCGAGTTGCTGCAGTCTTTGAGTTGTGTCCGCCACGGCCCCGGGTGCTGCAGTGTTGGGGAGAGGTGTCTTCCTGGGTAGGAGTTGTGAAGTTGCAGAAGTCTTTGAGTTGTGTCTGCCAGGGCCCCGGGTGCTGCATTGTTGGGGAGACAGGTCTTCCTGGATAGGAGTTGCGTAGAGTTGTGAAGTTGCTGAAGTCTTTGAGTTGTGTCTGCCAGGGCTCTGGTTGCTGCAGTGTTGGGGAGAGGTGTCTTCCTGGGTAGGAGTTGTGTAGAGTTGTGAAGTTGCAGAAGTCTTTGAGTTGTGTCTGCCAGGGCTCTGGTTGCTGCAGTGTTGGGGAGACGTGTCATCCTGGATAGGAGTTGTGAGGCTGTGTTTGCACGGGCCCGAGTTGCTGCAGTCTTTGAGTTGTGTCTGCCAGGGCTCTGGTTGCTGCGGCGTTGGGGAGAGGTGTCTTCCTGGGTAGGAGTTGTGTAGAGTTGTGAAGTTGCTGAAGTCTTTGAGTTGTGTCTGCCAGGGCTCTGGTTGCTGCGGCGTTGGGGAGAAGTGTCTTCCTGGGTAGGAGTTGTGTAGAGTTGTGAAGTTGCTGAAGTCTTTGAGTTGTGTCCGCCAGGGCCCCGGGTGCTGCAGTGTTGGGGAGACGTGTCATCCTGTATAGGAGTTGCGTAGAGTTGTGTTTGCACGGGCCGGAGCAGCTGCAGTTTTTGAGTTGTGCCTGCCAGGGCCCCGGGTGCTGCAGTGTTGGGGAGACGTGTCATCCTGGATAGGAGTTGCACAGAGTTGTGCAGTTGTGTTTGCACGGGCCGGAGTTGCTGCAGTCTTTGAGTTGTGCCTGACAGGGCCCTGGGTGCTGCAGTGTTGGGGAGAGGTGTCTTCCTGGGTAGGAGTTGTGTAGAGTTGTGAGGCTGTGTTTTCACGGGCCCGAGTTGCTGCAGTCTTTGAGTTGTGTCTGCCAGGGCTCTGGTTGCTGCGGCGTTGGGGAGAGGTGTCTTCCTGGGTAGGAGTTGTGTAGAGTTGTGAAGTTGCTGAAGTCTTTGAGTTGTGTCCGCCAGGGCCCCGGGTGCTGCAGTGTTGGGGAGACATGTCATCCTGGATAGGAGTTGTGTAGAGTTGTGAAGTTGCAGTAGTCTTTGAGTTGTGTCTGCCAGGGCTCTGGTTGCTGCAGTGTTGGGGAGAGGTGTCTTCCTGGGTAGGAGTTGTGTAGAGTTGTGAAGTTGCAGAAGTCTTTGAGTTGTGTCTGCCAGGGCTCTGGTTGCTGCAGTGTTGGGGAGACGTGTCATCCTGTATAGGAGTTGCGTAGAGTTGTGCAGTTGTGTTTGCACGGGCCGGAGCAGCTGCAGTCTGAGTTGTGCCTGCCAGGGCCCCGGGTGCTGAGGGCGGAGGGGTGCCCCACAGGCCAGGGCCTGCCGCCGCGCGCTCGGTGAGCCGGGAGTGCAGGTATGCGAGTGTTTATAGAGAGCGGAGGGAAGGGCGTGGGCCAGTCCTGAGCCGCCGCCTGAGAGGGACCTCCCCCCCATGACTCCCGACACCTCCTCCCCTGTCTTCGCCGACGGGGTAGGTCTGGAGCAGAGCCTCGGAGAGCCCGCAGGAGACTCCGAGCCCAGCTCCCTTCATCCTTTCCTGCACCCCGGCGCCCGCGCCCCGCTCCTCCGGCACCATGCTGAAGGTCATCGTGGAGAGTGCCAGCAACATCCCCAAGACCAAACTGGGGAAGCCGGACCCCGTCACCAGCATCGTCTTCAAAGGTAAGAGGGTTCCGGAGGGCTTCCCCTCCCTCCCGCATCCGGTTCTCTCTATCACCTCTGGCTAGGACTCCTGGCTCCTTCTCGGCGCAGTAACCGTGACGCGTGGTGTGCTCCTGTGCAGCAGCCCTGCTGCTACCTGTTAGACACACTGTCGCCTAGACAGCCCATAACTATGGTCGGAGAGATGAAAAAACTATTTTGATACACCAAGCTGTGTTTGTTTCACGAGTTCACTCCTTACAAGTGTCTCCATTTCTTTAAATGGACACCACAGAAACTAAACTATTCTCAGAATTAAAGCCAGATGCTGGCAGATTTTTTTTCCTTTCCAGTCTGCCTGCGGCTGTCGGGTTCTGGGTTGTCTCGAGCAAAGGCTCATTGAGGCGGCTTTACGCTCCAGGTTTTACACTATTTGTTAATGTGTAAGTAGCAAAATGGCCAATGGAAACTGTGTGCAAGAACCGGAGCCCCCGAACACAGATCATGGGTTGTCTCGTGCCGGACGCAAGCACCCACCTATCCCTGTCATTTCCCCTTCAAATCTAGGTGCTTCCAGTACATTTGCCCTTTATAATCGTAGGACTTCAAGTACCACAATTCAAATAAGATGTCAGAGCGGGCGAAACTCATCCCACCTGACGTGGGATCCTTTGAGTGACCCATAAAGGACTTCCGGTTGGACGCAAGAAAGGTGGTCTCGCGTCGTTATACCGGTCACCTGAGTGAACTCTAAAACCACGAGCTGCTGCTTCAAAACAGTCTTTTTGTAAGGTAAATGTGTATGTTGTGAGTTTCCCGCCCTCCCACTACTAACTAATTCGGAATAGTCGAATGCTATAATTGGGGGGTTCCTGTGTGGATAAGCACCCCTTGACTCACCCCCTGTCCCACGTTCAGTCAGCTCTGGCCTTTTGCCAACGCTTTTTTTTCTTGATTTCATCTCTGTCCTCCCGACCTCCAATGCTTAAAGTGAAGATAAAGGGGTGACAGGTTTCTAGTCACGCATGGTATTGGCCGCACTGGTACCTGTGGGCCACACCTTGGTCACTAAGGCGCTCGATGAAACCCTCCCTCACCTGGCAAGTCAAAGGCGTGGCTTGCCTCTCTCTCACTTCATCTTCTCTTCCTCCACCTCCCACAAAAAAAAAAAGACTCTCTACTTGGTCTAACAAGTGAAGCGCGTCAGTTTGCTTCAGGTATTAGGATTAGACTGGGACATAACGCAGTCCCTTGCAGTGTAGCCCACTCAAGGTGCTGCAACTCAATCGAGAGCCAATTAATATCCGTGAGGTATATAAAGCCTTAAGTGGGCCGGGTGTTGTCGCTGTGACCGGCAGTTCTAAAACCCAGGGCTGAGACAGGTCCCTATGCTCTCCATTTGTGCCCTCACATTCAAAGTGAAAACAATATATTAACTCTGCAACAGTACCGCCCTTTACTGACTTGCCGTTCATGTACCTTCAAAGATGCTCGTTCTAGTTATTTCACTGTTTCATCATTTCAGAATTGAAGGATTGTCAATATTTCATACAACCTATTCATTGTTGTTACTTACTTCTCTTATGCAACTATCACCCACTGACAAAGCTACTATTCCTGGCTTTCTTTAGGTGTAATGCCAGTGGTTGTGCTGTATATCTGGATGCAATAACAGAAAGAGGGAGTGTATGCGGCCACTATTCTAAACACAGATTTTAACCTTTCAATTTTAAGCGACCTAATTACATACGCCACGCCCCTCTGAGAGAATACGGTGGTGCTTGTTGCCAGTCACAGGGAGTCATCCCCCTCCCACCCCCCAGAATTGGTGGTCTTGCCAGTCACAGGAAGTCACCCCCCTCCCACCCTCCAGAATTACGAATGATGCTACCAAGGGTTCTTATTTTAGTGGGAGGCAACGCCCGGCTGTCACTAAATGTTATATTGACTGAAGACCAAGATGGGCCCGGCCCCGTGCACAGGCGGTTACACTATCCCGGTTGAGGTTGATAAATCTAATCCCTGCACGGTAGTGGAGTAAACCGAGACTAGCCAAGTTACACCATTACTAGGACTACAACCATTTTGAAATCTAAATTCTCAAATGCGGGGCTTGTCCCTACCTGTAAATTTGGCTTTTTCCAGATTGTGCGATTTAAGGTGGTTGTGCACTGCGTCTGACTTCGCATTGGCCGCCAGATGGCGCTATTGCTGTTCCGTCTTTGTTCTCTCGCGCTAAACAGGCCCGAGAGGCAGTGAAGAGGAAGTCCTCTCTACCCCATATTTGTCTCTCCTGCTGGAGCAGGGAGAGAAACCGTTGCTGCCTTAAGTTACCAGCTATGAGGGACATGTATACAGAACATTCTCTGCACCCAGTATGCCAAAGTTTTCTGTGGTAAATGTGATTCGTCCTATATTTTTTTCCGACAAGCTACACAGAGATCTTATGAGTAAAGAAGGCGGTTGCTTAAAAAATCCATACAAAAGGCTTTACGATCTCCAATTACAGCCTCTTGCAATGCCGTGCTGCATAGCTTTGTACTGAATCACAGGCCCCGTTGCATGTGCAGACCCATCCTTCTAGATAAACACTCTTTCGGGCTGGGATCTCTGTGCCCTTCTCGCACTCAGTTGGCCAGAATTGCTGCGCAACCTATTCATTGTCAGAGTAAATATTATGAATATTATACAGATAAATGCCTCTAAACGGCGAATAAAATGAAACTGGTTAATGTCGCTGAGCTGTTGCCGCTGCAATATTCCGTGTTTTTTTTAAAATTTAGTTTTACTCCTGCTTAGATTGGAATTTCTGAAACCGGAGCATGACTTCAGCACTTCACTTCCTTCCAGAGATGATTTTTTTCCATCAGCCCACACTCCTGCGCCTCGCGATCGTGGCTCCAGCAGGAAATGGGAGGCAGAAAAAAGCAACATTTCAGCTTTGTTGAAACAATGAAAATGTACTTCGGAGTTCCTTTATTTTAGTTCGTAGCCGCAGGCGCGCTTTGTATGAACCGTATAATTACGCTGAAATGGCGGTTGAAAGCATGTTCGTCTAAAATTTAAAAAAACTGGTGATTGGTTACCTTACTTCCTGTTTGCTCGCGACTGGATTGGGAATCTTGGTAGTGGGATTTTTTAACTGGGCTCCTATGGTATCTGAACCTGCAATCAAATATATGGGCTACCATGATGGCTATGGGTTAGTAAACTGTAAATTTACGATTGCTTGTTCTGTATCCTCTCTTGGCCCGTGAGGGGGCCTCCATTCCGTGGCAGTGTCCAGTACTCTGTGGTTTCTGAGATCAAAGTAGACCTGGCTTAATAGATCATGTTAGCAAGTTTACTCCACTTAAATGAATATCTAATGATTTCCAATTTTCAGTGATTAGCAGGTTTTTAGATGATGTATGATGATAGTGGAGTGACCCAGAGGACAAATACCACTGTTGTCTCACTGCGGGTTGAGCTGCAGTGACCCAAGAGGTGTGAATACAGGTGACCTTAGGTGGGGCGCTTTTAGTGTTTGCCTGGAAGGAGCTAAAAATACACTTCCCAGGCTACCTGAGGCTATGCATTCTGAATGGGGGGGAGCTAGGCCTCACATGGTGTGCTCCGCTCCTCAGCGTGGGATGCGCCCGGGCCCACCGGGTCAAGAGTGGGCCCATCAGAGGCTGGGCTACTCCCCTTTTGCCTTTCCTTTCTCACTCTGCAGTCTCCTGTTCAATGGGGAAGTGTAAGACTCCAGGTAACTCTAGGTCGGTCAATAATGATTCGCCTCATTTCACAATTAACAGTTTTCATGATCATGCTGTTGGTGCAATTTTCTAAAGAAATTGAATTGGCAGAGCAATGTCCGTCGGTGGAGGGTCTCGCAACATTTTTCCGCTCTTCCTCTACACCCTCAATTGCATCTGCTGGGCCTTCTACTTCTTCAAACATGTTCCTTTGTGGCACGGCCTCTGGCTCAGTGCCACCTCCTGAATGCAATGAAGTTAATGCTTCCTATCTTCGCAGCCCTTCTGCGAAATGCAGGAAAAAATCATCTAGCTCATGTTCCAAAGCGATTGTGTGCAATTGCAAGATCTTAGATGAGTCACTGTTAGTTCCTATAGTTAAAAGTTTGTCGTTTTAAGATGGTTGAAGATAGGCTGTCTGGTATTGAATGTACCTAAAACACACTGGTTACTGTCTTGCCACTACTTTAGTTTCACAATCAGGTCAACTAATGTTGCGCTTAATTACTCTCATGCAGCTGTGTTTTACTAGGCTCTCATGCTTCTAGCACTGGTGCGTCTTTGGCCCGTGCTTCTGTTGGCAATTGTTCATCTCTCTGAATATCCATCCCATTGAATCTTCTGGGTATGACAGCCAACAGACCATCTCCATTTTTATTACTTCTTCTATTCATGTCACTGGGCCGTTAATGTGTTTATTTCTCTGCCTTCGACTCTTTTCATGATTCCCTTATTGATACAGTTAAGGTTTAAACACTGGCCTTCTTTGATAACCCCCCACCTAAAATGGTTGAGTCTTTGAGTATACATGTAGGAAACCTGCCTTTTCTGCGTGGTCACCCCTGATTTTTCGCCTTTTTCTTGTCTTTATATTTTTGCTGGATTTAAAACTCTATGCACTTTACCCTTGCTAACCAGCAGTTAAGTACTTGTACCCCCTTTTAAACATGGATGAATTGGTGTATTAATTGAAATATTTGATTTACCTATAAGTCCATAGTATAAGGCACAATATGAACCCACGCCTTGGAAGTTAAATGCCACTAGTGGACTGCAGCCCCTTTTCTGCTATTTACTACAGTGGCAATACAAACATGGCTTCAGGCCTGCTACTGTAGCCTGACTGTAGCAGTATACAAACTGAAATTCAACCTATCAAAATAAATCCTTTTGACACAGGTCGAAACCTCCCTTTTAAATATTAAGTCACCCCTATGTATACCTGGTACACCACAAGGCAGGGTGCATGTTTTTTAAAACTAGGACCTGTAGAAATTTAGTGTTACCACGGCCTTACAGTGAGAATGACCCAAAAGCTATTTTCCTGTGGCAGGCCTAACTGTCCTTTGTAGAAAACCAGAGTACAGAATAACAATCCTAATGCTGAATCCCGGGAATGGGACTTACTTGAAAAATACTTAAACACTTATTTCTAATAGTTATTAAAACTCAATTCAATAGGGAAGTCAGATTTTTTTTAATACATATTAAGGAAAAGTAACTTTTAGAAAGTGATCTTTTCCCTGCCTGAAATTCCTGAAGTCTAATTCCATTTACTCTCAAATCTCTCACATCCACTGACTAGTGCCTGAATAGGTGTGAAATGCCTCCCAGGAGGCTGGCCTGAATGGACAGATGTGACTCCCCTAACCCTGCCAGAATATGCAAGGTGGGGCCTATGATCATCCTTCTTGACATTAGTTTCAAATCCTACTTGAGTATCAAATCTTGCTTGACAGGTCTACTGGGTTTGCAACTTATATTTTTGGCTGTACATGAAAGGCAGTGAACAGGATGGTAAGACAATTCTTTTGTAGTCACGGTCTGGTTGCTGATGAACTCTGTTTTGTTATACCAGACTTAGTCTCTGAGTTTATTGTGGGTACAGTGGCTTCCCCAAGCTGGATTTTAGTGTTAGATGTGGTAAGACACTCTATTTACCATGGTACACTCCCCACACACTGCCAGCCCTCAGTGCCCAAGTTTCACGTGGCCGAAGACTTTCACCATCTTGAAAATGCCCAAAGGGGGTAGGGTTGGCCCCAGGAACATTTACCCCATTAGCTAGTGCCACACATAATTGTGGCATCTCCAGGCACCCACTTCAGAACCCTCCTGAACCTGTGGCAAACAGAAGTGGACTGGGTCTGCAGTCTATGATGTTAGGGGAATCCTGAAGTACTGGACCTGCTACCTCTTGTACACAGGACAAAAAAGAAGACTTCAAGGGTCATAAGGCTGACCTTCTGGTCCAGCTACAGGGATACAACAAGCTACAAGAGGACTTTCCTGCAACTGACCAGTGGTAATTGGACCTGGAGTAGACCCTGCTGTTTGCTTCTGCCTGACACCCTGCGAATCCCGAAGTGCCTCCCCTGAGGTCCTGGGGGGCTTTAAAAATGTACTCCTGTGGTGGATTGGAACTTGAAGGACTAAGTTGGAGCCTAAAATCCTTGATCAGGACGAACCTAGTTGGTGTATCCGACTTGCGCTCCATCCCATCCAGATTCAAATTGTGCCTATATCCCGGTCTACTGCGAACATTGGCCATCCTTGTCATTTTGTGCTTCTTGGTACTATTTCTGCTCATAGCTCATGTTCCCCTTATTGGATTTGTCATTTTTGTGTCCCTTGGCTTATTAAATTTCACTCTTTTTCAAATTCGGTTTGGGACTTTTATTGTTTTACATTTTGACATTATTACTGTTTTGGTACTGCAAGAATACTTTACGCTAAGTTAAGGCTTCCTGCTCTCTGTCATAACTACCAGTGAGTTGAACTCCGGTTAGTTTAGTGATTTAGTCCGTTCATTCTGACAAGGGTTGTAATTATTACTTGAGATGGATAATTACCCCCCTCAAATAATAGCCTGATTGCTTACAATATGTCAGTGGTGGCTACTGCCAATTAAAACCGGTAGGGGGTGGGAGAGGAGAGGTTGAAAATGAAATAAATAAATAAAAAAAAGTAAAAAATGCCACTTACCTGCCGCTCCGCTCGGCTCTCACTGCCGGCCGCCTTGTTCCTCCTTCTCCTCGCGTCCCGGACGCTGGAAGTGGATGGGCCTAAGGGCACAGGCTCTCCACCCAATCCAGATGCTGCTCTCTAGCACGGGAGCAGCTCCAGGATTGGTCTGAGCGACCTAGTTTGCCGCTCAGATGGTGCCTGGGAGCCTGTGGGGTTTCTCCAACTCGGCTGTACAATACAGCCGGGTTAGAGAAACATAAGTGTGCATGTGTTTTTGGCTGGCCTGAGACAGCCGGCCAAACACATATGCTCACTTATAAGTGCAGAGTACTCCTCCCTGCCCTGGCCCAGACCCGCCCCTCCTGTTGGGCGAATGTACGTAACTTCGACAGAGATGAATAAAACAATAATAACGTGTTATTGTTTTATTTATCATCTGCTGGCAGTGGGGCGACGCTCCTCTGCCATTACGGAGGAGCCGCTCCTGCAATATGTAACCTTTTTTCTCAGCTTATTACCTCTTTATTTCCATTGGACTTACTTGCAACCGCTTTGTGGCTCTTGATTATTTAGATCATGACGACTAACTTCCTGGAATATGCAATAACATCAATTTTGCTTCAATTATCTGTTCCTGTGTCTTTCCATCGTCCTTGTTCTTAATTTTTCTGTCACATCTGCTGCTGTGGTGCATCTTGCTAATTGGTACATAGCTGGATTAGCCCCTATGCTGAGTCTGGTAAATTGGTTGTCCTGTGAGAAACTTTGACATTGTTTTGTTTCAAGAAACATGGGCCATATCATATTATGTATGTGAGGGGGTTGTCTGTTATTGCTTGCCCGCATCCCCATCAACCTCTGGGCATGTTTTAAACCTGGTTTCAGATGGCTTTTAAATCCTCAGTCAGTGTTTTTAGGACCCGCCACTCAGGCAGTCAACAATTTCCTCTTTTTCTTTGGGAAAATGGTTTTCAGTTCAATTTGTTTAATTTTCACAATGACTATTTTCACTACTCGACTTAATTTTTATATGCTTTTTTTAATATGGTGGACAACTTGCCTTTTGCCTCATGTTGACTGCCCCTCACCTGCAAGGATGTGAATTTGAGCGGTGATTTCAATGCTAAGATTGACTCTAATTTAATTCTTCTTAATCTTTTCTCTCTGCATGATAATAAGGGTTCTTTTTCCTCACCTGCCGATTTACGCCGAGCATTATTGTATGGCCTTGTAATTGAACGTGACCTTGTTAATGTACATGAGTTGTTTAATTCTGATCATGGGAGTAGTCCAACTTTTACAGAGAGAGGCAATTCTTTTATTATAGATTACATTTTTGTATATAGGGGTCTGATGAACTTTGTTCCTGATTATTCTGTACAGGTGAGCTGTTGATAGCGACCATAACCCCCTTGTTTCCATTTTTTTGCCTATCCACATCTTTGATTAGTCATAAAACTGTTAAGGATGGGGTGTTGAGAATCAGCTACGTCTCATGATCTTACAAGCCTTTTAACAATTTTGTTGGGTTCTACTTTTGATCTTTTTGATGTTTGACTTTACTCTTGTTTAGGTCATAATTCTGTTTCTTTTAAGTCCCTTTGTCCTGTTATTTCAAAGATGCTAATTAGGTCTGTTAGTTCTACTTAGCAGCCTACACATAAATGGTTTAACTCCGATTGTTCTGCGGCCAATAGGTGTCTTTGGGCTGCTCTTTCTAGACACACTATATGTAAAGTTGAAATCTGTTCCTGCAGAGCAGTTAAGTCTGCCCTAAAATGAAGCAGGGGTGTTATTAGGTCAGAGATCCTTGGACACAGCTAGAATCTACTACAAAAGTGAAAGATGTTTCACTTTTTAGGTCGAGCCTCGAGTAGCGCGCAAGCGCTGCTTAGAGGCGAAGACTTTAGTAAGCGAGTTTGAAAAGCAGTCCCAAAAACGCTCGTGCGTCGTGGCTGGCCTTTTGGGATGGGTACGCGCGGCAAACATGTGTTTCCAATTATCGTGCCCAGACGCGGGCGCGATAATTGGAAACACATGTCTGCCGCGCGTACCCATCCAAAGGCCAGCCACGACGCACGCAGCGTTTGGTCAGCTCTGCAGGCTGCCGCGCTCGCTCGCCACCGCTCCTCTGTTGTTCAAGTGGTTCCTGGCCCCTTCAATGTGTGCGGTCTATAGCTTGTTTAAATGAGCTTTCACTTTTGTGCTTTTTTTCTATCAGTGTTCCTAACGTGCTTTAACTTACTTTTTGTTTGTGCTTTTTCACTCGCTGTGTTTATGTATGCGCAGCTCATTAACAGGCACTACACGCGTGCATATGGCGGCTTCTCGTCATGCGCTGCACATGTGCAGAAAGACTCCTCAACAAGCCCCGCATCTGTGCACTGCATACTCCCGGACACTACAACCGACAGGGGCTGGACATGCTAGCAGGCACTGCCGAGGAATAAGACAAAGCACTGCACAAGTGCAGGACAGTTCCTCAGAGCAGCTCAAGCTTGCTGCCGGCGTCAGTGACCTGGTCCCCGCAACTGTACAGGCTGCGGCCATCAGTCCGACCTCAAATTCCTCCTGCCTCGGCTACTCTGTCCACAGTACGCCTCGGTGTGGTGCTCAGAGAGCCCCCTTGTCCACCACGTACACCCACCCCCCTTTCCCAATCCATGGAACACTCCAAAACGTGCCTCCCCCGCCGCCCCCTCCAAGGCCCAGGTGCCGCACAAGGCAGGCGCAGACAATGCAGGGCTGGCAGATGGGTGGGAAGGTTCCTGGGCTGGCGTCAGGCTGTCTGATGGCTCCGGCCTCCTCCTCGGCCCTTTCCTTTCTGTGTAGCTGCATGCCACACAATCCGCCCATCACCCTCCCTCCCTCGCAGTATCAAAGCATGTTGTACTTATAGCCGTCTTCGTTCTACATATTTATTGTGTTTGTGGCTCTCGCGGTAGCAAAGCATGTTTTGCGTCCCGCCTCTGCTAACCCTGTCCATGAGCAGAGGGACCCTCTCTGCCCCTAACCCTGCAGAACCTCTTGCCCTCCTAGGTTGGGCCACGTCTGCAGTCTCAGCAAAGAGGCCAAGGCGCGGTGCATGGGCGTGTGTCCGGCGCAGAGTGTCAGCATCTCACCGTGCCAGTGCAGAGAAGCAGGGTGACTGGCTGCCTTCAGCAGCTGGTGCAGGGTGACTGGCTGCCTTCAGTTGGCATCTCATCATGCCAGTGCATAGCAGCAGGTGACTGGCTGCCTTCTAAATTCTTTGGACGCACATCAATTTAATATTGAAAAAAAGAGTACTCCAAATTTAGTTTCCTCAAACCATCTTGTAAATCAATGGCCATTGATTTCCCATTTAATCCAAAGATCACGCATCACCTGAGTGCATGAGGCCTGTTGCATAGTTCAAGTCACCACCTCCCGTTTGATGGACCAGGTTCCCGCCTTGGCTGGCACCCATTGCCTTGCTGCCTTCCATGTCTCCTTCGCACCCACCACATCTCTGTCGTTAATGCTCTTGCTTATCCTTCTCGCAGGGCATGCAGGGTGGAATTATTCTGGTCCTGCCGCTGATACATAAAATGTGACCGGCTGCTGAATGTACTTTCTGATGTTTGTAACCTCGCAGCTTGTGTGCTGCATGGCTAAACACTTATAAGATACCAAAGGCGAGACCTATTGGCTATGCCAATGCTTGTTTAGAAAGTGGTGAACTCCCCTTCTTTGCCGAGGGCTCTGGAATAGTGGGCTACTCAGTTTAAGCTGGTTTATGATAACATTAGCTGCTCCAGTTCCTCATGTTCTCCTTTGACCTTAAACATTAGCACTCGCTTTAACTGTGATTATGAGAATGCAAAAGCTGCCATTCCAGAACATCCGTCTGGTAAAGCCGCTAGACAAGATGGCGTTCCCATGGATCTGTTCATTAAATCTAACTTATAGCTCTGGCCCCCCTTCCCTCTTTGAACAATATCTTGAACTCTGACACTCAATCAAGATTACAGTGCTCCTGGATCAATTAAATAATTGTCCATGTATTCAAAAAGGGTAATCAAGATGATCCAAAATGCTTTAGGCCCATCTCGTAAATTGATTATGTAGTTAAGTTAACTGGGAGGGTAATTTTGAGAAAAAAAAAAAAAGAATTAGCCTCGTCTTCTAATGATAACATGCTTGTTGACATCCAGTATGGCTTTAGGGATGTACTCTGGACTATGTAGTAGCACTTCTATATGCATATAGTCATCTGCAAGTATATTGTGTGAAAATGGGCTTCTATCCTTTTGGCGTTTGTGGATTTGAGCAGTGCTTTTGATTGTTACTAGATCAAAATATGGCAGAATATACTCTTGATGGGTCTCGACTCCTCATTTATTAACATTGTCCACTGTTTACATACTGATTTATCTGCTTCTGTTAGATTTGGAGTTTGTGGTGAATGCTCCGAATCTTTTAGTTTAAACAGTGGGGTTCGGCATGGTTGTATTTTGACCCCAATATATTCTTAATCCTTATTTAAACTCCAAGGGACAAGATGTGCATCGCATTGGTCATGAGGCTATCCTGACTTTTTCTATGCAGATAACTCCATTTTACTTTCACCTACTACAAGCCGCCTGAAAAAACATCTAGACAATTTTGTCACCTTTATGTATATCCTAGGTGCGGGTGCTAATGTTTGTAAAACCTATGTGCTGATTTGTGGGCCAAAAATAACTAAGCCCACGACACAGTGTGTTAAAAACAAAATCATTGAGAGAGTTGATCACTTCTCTTATGTGGGGGCTTCATCTGATTCTGCTAGTTTCTGGTCTCTTTGCCCATTTGAAATCTAGGGGCTGTTTTTAAATTTGCAACTAAACTGGGACGGAAACCTTTTGATCCCAAGATGATGATTTACAAAATGAAGTGTTTTCCCATTTTGTGCTATGGCGCTGGTACTTGGGTTTACTCTTCCAGTGCCAAATTACAACCAGAAGTGAATTGCTTCCGCCATAGGTTATTGGGTCTGCCTCCTAACACTTATCACTTTCTTTGCCATATGCAGCATGGTCTGCCATATGTTGAGGATCTAAGCTTGCTGGTTCCTCTATTATTACGGCTTTCAATTTGGTCTAACCCTGAAGCCTCTCCCAACAGGGCCATTACTATTGGTTTGTTTTAGCTTGCCTGATGCACCTAGAATTCCTTGGCTGAAATTTAATAAGTCTTCTGTCCGCAACCACCACAGATTGTCTCTACTATCTAACCCTGAGAACATTAAGTTAGATGAAAACAGGGTAGGCAGCATTTACCTAAATTGTATATGATCTCAAGAGGCTTATGAACTTCTTAAGCTATCAGTTTGTTTGAATGTTTTGTGACAGAACTCATTCTGCCTGAAGTTCTACTTCCAAGCTGTAATTCACCATTGGGAGATCATTCTCCTTTGTCGCTTCAGTTTGGAATCGATTTGCTGCATACTTTCTTTCCCTAAGGGACAATACAGCTTTGATTCCATCTGTTGTTGTCCTTGTGATAAGGCTTCACCACAATAACTTTTGCAATGAATTTATTTTGTAAATGATCTAAATCTTTTTCCTTTAGATTTGTAATCTTGTTGCTTAAATCTATACTTTTAAAAGTTCTGCCCCATATAGTATTTGTGAGGGAACTTTTGATTGAAAGGCACTGTTGAGTTTCCATCAAAGTCTTTATTGAATTTACTCAAGCCTCCAATGGACGTTCGAGCCCACAGTGTGGATTTCTTAAAATGCATAGCCAGTATTGCAGATTTGTGAAAAGTCATGCACAGATGTGTATAGTGTCCATCCTCCTAGACGTTAGTCTCTCCTACAAACCAGGAAAGCGTATTGCATTTAGAATTAAATGCAGTTATTTTTGTTTTATCCATATTTTGGTTTCAAGTGTTTTTAGCCCAATTCTTAGTAACAGTTGCTAATTTCCTCTGCAGATCAATGTATTCAATCCATGATTACTAAATCATCCACGTATAAAACGCGGAACATGAATGCCGTCCACCTTCAAAGAAAAAAAGGGTGTTTCCATTAAGGAACTTGGAAGGTTGGACAGATGCAGAGATATTGTTCACTGAGAATTTGTGAGCCTACAAGCTTTGCAGCCTCAGCTGCTCCTTCATCGAAGAGGAGTGTCCCAATGAAGGAGCAGTTGAGAAAGCAAAGTTTTCAGGACGCTTAAACTAAAATAGTGAGGGATAAAGTACATAAGTACATGCAAAGAGATGAAGTTCAAGAAAATGATGAGTTTACCTAAAATGCAGTGGTGCTTCCCAAACCTGAGAAATGTGGATTTTGGCTTGGCAGTGGTGCTTTACGTTAAGGGTAATCCTGTATTTTGTCACGTCAGTGGTGCTTTACCTTATGGCCAAACGTATTCTGGCATGACGAGGTTGCTTAACATATATCCTCTATGTGGTTTATTGCGTATCAGTGTTGCATAATATAGTGAGGATGTAGAAGCTGCCATGGCGTTCTTTGCTTCTCGTTGCAGGACAATGTATACCCGGCCATCACAACGTACCAGTAACCTAATGGTATCACTAATGTGCCTGTATAACAAGCAGGTTGCATCAGCCCTAGAATCGTGAACAGTGTCTCTTGGATACTTAACAGGTCCTTTGCACAACGAACTACCTTCTAGCACGATAAGATGAGCAACCGTGGTCTTTTTGAGCATCAGCAACAGTACTCTGCTACACACGAGCACCACTTCTGGCAAGCTGTCATATTTATCATTCCATTATTAGTAGCACACATTTCTTCAAAGACTCTTAAGTGGCAGAAGAACAGTTTGTACCAGGCACTATATGCTGTAACAAAGTAGAAATCTAGTGATATTTGTCTTGGCGTTGGATTCTGAATGGACATTTTTCCCAGTAGGGCTTACGGGATAACACAGGTACAGCATCTTTTGACACAATTGTTTGCTTGCTTTGCATACCATTTCTTTACATGTGGCTCACGTTTTAATATGGACAAATGTGAATTTGTGCTTTGGAATAATATTGCTCCTTGGGTACTGTGATGCATTCTTAAGTATTGCAGCATTTTATTAGATGCCCTTTAAAACTGCTTGCAATTAAAATGGATATATTATGCACCATTTGACCCATTTTTTGGTCTTGTCTACCAGACCGCACATGCTGTTTGGTTGTGAAAGATCTATTGTGGGCTATTGCTTACTATTTGTTTGTCTTATTGTCCCTCTCCTTTGCTTGCTTCTGATTAGTTGATTTGCGTTGGTTTGCCTTCCTTTTTTGTCCCTCCCCTGGAGCATAGCCTCTTTAGCATCTTTTGATTAGCGATTTGTATCCTGCCCTTGCTCACTTTTAGGGACCTTTTTTCCTTTGTTTGGCCCTACATGAAAATGTATGCATTTTCCCAACTCTCTCCCTCATGTGCTTCTCCCCAGAGCTCTGTGTTGCGCTCTCCCGCGTGCTGCTTTTCCTTCTTCGCCTCCACCTGGCTTTATTTTTATTTTATTCCCCTCACTCGCTCCTCCGCCATTCACTCTGTGGTCTTTTTTAGAATGTTTTTTTTTTTTTTTGAGTCCCGGCAGCAAATTGTTGCCAGTTCTTCTGCCTTAAAAATCACATTGATGCTACTTCAATTTTATTCTTTTATCAATTCAACTCGGATTGGTTAAAAAAAAAAAAAAAGATGCTCGCGCTTGCATGAGGACGCATGCTGCGTAGGGGTCATCATGGATGCATATGTCTACAAAATGACAACCTCGATAAAGGGTATTGGTAAAGTCGAGAGTTTCCAAGGCTTACATTGAGGAAGGCGTCGTGCCGAAACGTGCCTGTCAGTGCTGCTTTGTGGCTTTTGCATAAATATTGAAGCTCTTCATGTTCCCGTGTGTGTGATTCGTTGGGCAACGGAGAAGCGGTTGCCGATGGAAATATATATGATGTGTTTTTCATTTACAAAGCTACATTTACAGAACCCCTTTATCAGGGCCACCACCCTGTGGCCTCTGCGCCCGCCCTCCGCCCCCCCCCCCCATTCCTCACTCCATTGTGCCTCCCCTATGCGGGGAGTAGGCAGCCGACCTCCTTCTGCACTGCCTGAAGGAGAGAGATAAATTACTTGAGTTGTATCCGACTTAGGAGGCACGTGTGGAAACAAGAGCATACAGTTCAACTGTGCTTTGCATGAAGACGTTCCCTTTGTCCCCAAAATTGGGTTATATATTTAAAAAATGCCGGACAGCCCTCTCAAAACCGGAACTGCCCGGGGAAATCTGGACCTTTTGTTCACCCTAAACATAAGGCGTGAAATGTTACATTACAAAATGATCGCTGCACATTAGCCCTCTGAGCTACTTGGCCAGACTTCCTTATTAAACAATTATTAGCAATGCCAATAGGTTTGGCTTATGAATGCACTGTCAAGCCAAACTTAAAAATCCATGCATGTTAATGACTGCCCCTATCTTGTTATCTAAGACTGTAATAACATTACAATGGCACTTGTGTGCCCCTCAAAGTACAAGATCAGGCAGCTGGATAAATAAACAAAATGATCACAGCAGTGTGGAGAGCAAACACACTTTTTTTGTAGAAGCACTCCACTTCTGCCCAACCAAAACATGAACTCCTGGCACCCACCATGTGGGCAGAGCCAAAGCCCGTCTCCTAGTGATTCTCACATAATTGTCTGGTGACAGCTCAGCTGTGCGGTCAAGCCAGAGCATAAAAAGTTCTCCTTGTTAACATTTCTAAGATTGGTAGGCATGTATGTTGCTGATCCGAGAGTGTGCCTGACCTGCATCATGTTAATGTCAGCACAGTCATTATACTGTAGGCTAAAGGATATATTAATATACAAGTTAAAACAATCCATTGGGGAATCGATCCATTTGCCACTGGAATTACCTTTCTTTTACAGGTAATACATTTTTAGGCAAATCTTTCAAAACTCCCCTTTTCCATAACTATTTGGTTGACGGCAAAACTGCAAGGTCTCCTTCTGCATGTACCATTTGATTTTATTGATGAGCAAGCTTAAAGTGCACAGAAACTTGCATTTGATTCAATAGAAGTCTGAAAAGTGTCATGTAAAACAAAAATATCTATACTATTTACTTGCTGCTCTTTCTCGCACTGTAAGGGCTTCCATGCGCCGGTGCCTCTTCCTTGTTTATCCCCGGACAGCAGCTGAAGAGTGTGTCCCAGGAGTCTGAGGCCTTAAACCCTCTCCATGTTATCCACCAGTCTTTTCCCTGGCGAAATTCTAGTTGTGATTTTCCCCAGTACTCATGGACTCTTCTTCAGAATGGCTCCTTGTAGGAAGTCTATGCGTATATTTGGACACTAAAACCATACTTAGGAGTTTTGTGTCTGCTGATTCGATTGTTTATGAAACCCAGGCACTGAATACACACTCTTCTTAGGTCAGGATGCATCACAGAAACAATGAATAGTCTCAAACTTGTCACAGCTAATCCATAGTCCGTTTCCAGTTACACAATTCCATTCTAATACAACTCCGCAATGATGCCAGGTAAGGGTCTTGGAGATGCACATGTGACAGAGCTTGCCGCACACAAGATATTTACATGGAGTGCAGGGATTGTGGGTATTTCTTTGGGGGGGGAGAGGAGAAGCAAAATATGGAGACAGCTGGAAAACACATTCTCTCATGGTGCATTTAAGCAAGAAGAAAAACATAGTTTCCTAAAAGTGAGCAGTGGAGATGTAGAGGTAAAGGAGCTATGCTCCAGTGGAGGGACAAACACAAGATGGATAAGCTGGCACAAGGAAAGCCATTGAATAAGAAACAAGCAAACAGTGACAATAAAGCCGATCATTGGTAAGCAATGGGTGGCTAGAAGCCCTGTAACCTCACTATAGGTCTTTTACAGCCAGAACGATGTTAGTCAAATAATCAAACATATTAATTTCAGTTAATTAAAACATTTTCATATAAACCAATAAAATGCGCATCTCATCAATCCAAGTTCATCTCATGATAAAACTAATCTAGTAAATCAACATGATCTATACTTGGGTCAAGATACATGAAGTGCAAAACTTGTCACTAAGGTGCTTCCAGAGTACATACACTGTGAATAAAGCGCTTAAAGCAATTCAATTTATGTTTGAGAGGATGATCTACAATTGTAATTACCCTTGAAGTGGGTTCTTAAAACAATCAACTCTTGGTGCCAAACTGACATGTAATATGCAATAAATAGACAGTTATTCAAATGATCTTTCAAAGAGTCTATGTGCCATATTCATTAATGTTATGAGTGTAATTAAAATGTGAAAGTGCGAAGACCTCTGAGTGGGGTGCCAAATGACGGCTTGTTTTATATTCCGAGCACTAATGTACGAACAAAGTGATCTTAAGTGGAATCGTTTGCTCTTTGTACAAAATTGGCATATGGTGTCTGGTTAGATCAATTGCTTGGTTGGTATTACTAATAGCCCATCTATTAATACAAGAATATTATAACACTGGTCGGGCTTGATAAACATGCAAAAACCTGTATGGAAGATGACTATTAACAATTCATATTATATTTAAAGTGCTAATGTGATTTCCCTAAAAGTGGCTTCGTCAATTTGTCAACTCTTTGTAACAGACGGGGATATATGGTTGGCAGTGGTAATGGTTGCTTTGTTGATCTTGCTAACTCCCTGTCTCCACAGTTCATGAATTTTGTAAATCTGGTCACCACTTGAGGCTGATTGCATGCAGAAAAAAATGATGACATGGCGACAAGTGCAGATGCCAAACCTACTAAAGGAAAGGCTTGACTGTGTCCTGTGCTCCTAGAGCAGAGAGGGGCAAGTGCATACCATATGGGCCAGAGTTTCCTGTTGCGTCTTGCAGAGCGGGCATTCCTGCGGTGATGAAAGTTGCGCCTATTTGGTCCAAAAAACAAAGAAGGGAAAAGTCCAAAATGTACATGCATTATTCTTGTTTTGTAACACACTTGGCAAGTACCATCTAGATATTTCTCTGGGCAGAGAGCCCTCCATTCATGGCTCTTTTTCCTGAAAGTTAATTTATCTGCTCTTAAATCAGACGAATGGGGAGTGTTAGCTTCCCGCAGACATTCTGCCCTTAAAATTGTTGGACAACGTTCAGGAAGATCTTCCAAGAGTTCATTAAGTTGATTGAATTAGTAGACTCTGGATTCGTGTCTTCCCAAATGTAAATTTAAACGAAGGCCTGTGAGTGTGTTTCAACTGATATGTATATTTAAAGGGCGCAGTTTTCAAAGCCACTTGTTGGTCTATCAGGCCAAGTTGCATCCTGATCTGAGCCTGTGCTAAGTTATGAAGTAATTCGAACAGAAGTCTATATATTTTACATCGTGATGTGTTTAAGAAAGATCCAGGTTTATCATGACATGTTTGCTACGTATGCAAGTGTAGGAAATAACTAATTCCCACACTTAGAGTCAAAATAAAGGCTAAAGGTTTCTGGTTCTTCACATCCAAGCAAAACATAATGAGAATACTCTTAGTATGAGAGAATTCAGAGGTTGTTGATGACCCCCACGAGCTTCAAACCAACTATATATATTTTGTGTTTTACCCCCCGCACCTTTCAAGTTGTCTCTTGTATAAATAACCTATATGCGTTTTGTGTACTTTCCCCAAAAAATACATTTTCGTTTTGCCTAGATTTACTGTCATTTGATTTACTTTACAGAAGGAGGTGAGCACATTTAATAAATTCCGAAGGCTGATACTGGTGAGATTTATTAGAACTACGTCATCGGCAAATTGCAGTGAGGTGATATCCACCTAGAGTTGATCACCGGCGTGAGAATTGACTGTGTCCAGTAGAGTGCCCAGATCTGCAATGTACAAATTGAGGAGAAGTGGAATGAGGAAACCGCCGTTGCTTAGGCGCTCTGTGTGTTTAAACTGTGGCAGAGATGGTTTGGTTTGTGCTTAATTTCACCTTGAGCCTAGTATCTTTATATAGTAGCTGGGTTGCATGTAAAAGGTGTGGCGGAATGTGGCAGTTGTCAAGTCTTTCTCCAGAGGAGATTTCTATTAACGTGGTTGAAAGCCATGTTAAAAGCTACAAAGCCGGCTTACAGAAGCCTCTTTTTTTGTATTGACTGCTCGATCATCATAGAAAGAGCAACCAAGTCGTTGGTGGTACCTGCCATGGCTTGAAAGCTCATTTGATTGAATGGTATCAGTTTAAGACTCCGTGTCCAAATCTCTAGATCTTGCAACAAAAGGTTGCAATAAAAATGTAGACTCCACATCAAGCAGAGGCATCAGCCTGTAGCTACTGGGGCTTGAGATTGGGCCTATTGTGTAAGTAGGCTGCAGTGTGGAACTGTGACAAGATGCTGGGACAGACGTCTTGCCTCTGCAGTTTGAGAAAAAGCAAAAAAGATTGACACCCATGTTTCCAGATCCTGTTTGATTAAGGCGGCTAGTAAGCCATTCAGTCCAGGAGTTCTACCTGCTCTGTTTCATTATACATGCCTTCATTTCTTCCGTCGTGTGTTCATAAAACCGGGAAATAGTGTGAAGGCTATGGGAGGCACCATTTTTCAGTTAACAGAGGCCTCACATAGACTGCTAACGTAGTTTATCCATGCATCGTGTGGTATGTTATTGTTGATAATCTGACTTGTATCTCTTTTCATTCTGTTGATTATTATCCAGAATGTTCTTTTTCTTTTGTTTCTACGGGCATCAAAAGCTCCATCGATTTGCAATTATTCTTGCTCTTTTTAGCCTCTAGATAGCTTTTTTGTAGTCTTTCCGGAATAGGTTCTTTTGAAGTTTGGTAGCCTCGCCTGCGCTATTGTGTCTGCAGATTAGGGATGTGCTGTCTGTTAAGCTCGACCTAATGATTAAATACAGCAGTCCAGGAATGATGTTTGGTAAACCAACTTAAACTTGTTTCTTCATCTCCTCATTGTGGGGAGTCGCAGGTTTCAGCTTTTTTAGTAGGAATGTTTGGTACTGTGATAAACTGGTCCATTTTATGGTCATTGGGTTCTGTTCGGTGTCTGGGAAGCTTTAAGGGATTTTGCTACTGCTGTTCATTTTATATTCGATTTCCAGGAATCCTGTTTCTAGCATTCTTGTGGATTTTACATGGGTTCTTTTCAGGCTGGGGGTAGTAAAACCCTGATTTTCAATTCAAAGAGATCATGGATACTTTTCAAAGATCTGCTTAAGATTCCACCTTAGTAATTTCTTCAGGCAGCTTCACTATTGGGTATAAGTGGGTGTCTTTTTGCATATTGGTGAAAAGATCTGTCAATTTCAGAGCCCCCAGCTTGCCTTTTAGGAGTTGCATGGGGTGTTAGAGAGTGCCAGCCGTGAAAACCCCGATAAGGCAGTTCCATTAATAGCCAGTTGCATGGAGGGGAGGTCTAATGGGGTCTCATGATTAATGGCATCAAATGCTGAAAGATCCAGCAACACCAGAAGACAGGCAGACTTCACCTTTGTTAATGTAGAGATTAATTCAGGACCATCAGGGTGCCTGCTTCTGCGCTGCATGCTGGTCTAGGACCATATTGACATGTGTTGTACGTTAAAGTTTGTTATATTTTATTTTAGATGGTTAGCTACTAAAATTCTCACTCAATTTTCCAAGGAATGGCAATTTAGAAATTGGCCTTGGGTTCAAGGGTTTTTCAGAGTTCAGACTGGTTTCTTGAAAAGATGGAGTATTTTCCCATTTCTAGAAATAAAGGAAATACTCCCTGATTCAGAGCTGCATTAATTTATCTGAATGTTTAAGATCAGAAAGAGTGGCTCATTCTTTTGTCTATTTTGCCACCAGAGGGTTTTCTACATGTGAGGTTAGTTTGGAAGAGTCTTCAGGATGGGGTGGTGTAGTGTCTACTTCCTCAATGTAGGCCACGTTTGGAAACGGTTTCAGCGGATAATCTGGGGTTTGCCCATCTGAATATTTGTAATCTGCTCTGAAGTTTGACAGCTTGAGAATGCTGGAAGGCGTTTGATGGGAGCAGGATGGCTCAGTATGTCACAAATTTGGTTTTGTGTATAAAAACGAAACCGAAAAAAGAAACATTGTAGCAAGTACGAACTAGTGAACCCACTCTGAAAGCCCTAGCCCAAGAAAATTAAAATATTGAAGCTCAACTTGTTCTCCAGTATTACACCATCTTAAAGACAGGCTCAGTTTCTTCACTGGAGGGGAGTACACAGTGGAACTGCCAGGCCGAGGCATAGCTTCAGGGGGGTGTTTGGGGTTTACACCCCCCCTAATGTACTTTATAATAAATAGTTAGGTACAGGTGCTTTCAGTTGGGTATAGTGAGGAATCTCTCGGATTTTACCAGAAATGTTTACATACACACAGACAAAAACCCGCGCACACACGTTTTCCCTTTCTATGGGCCCTATTTATCAAGGAGTTGCATCGCTTTTGCACCACACCATGTGGGGCATGTGCGATGCAACCCCAAAATGCAATTTATCAAGCCACGCAAGGCCACTTTGCGTGGCACTGAGTGGCTTGATAAATCAGGAGTAACGTAGCGCAAATCACTGCATTGCGTTTCTCTGCCCAAGGGAGGCATTCCTTGGTCGTTCCATGGGCGTTGCGTCACTGTTCCCATGCAACTACCATGGTTTCTGAGACATTCCCAAATTTACCATTACTAGTAGACCTGGGAATACGCCAAAACGCTACGCCTTCCCTGGGGACATGTAACAGATATCTTTATTTCTCCTTGTTACTACCTATTTCTATGTGCGCTTCATTCTGCAGCACACATATATAGAGGAAAATGCCTCGGGCGATTGTTTTTGTGCAGGTGGGTGCCCCTTCCTGCACAAAAAACAATCCAGCATGCAACACAGGCACCAAAAGGCAGGAATGTGCCATATTGTGGTAAATACGGCACATTTCTGCCCTTTCCCTGGAATGCAGCGCAGCATGGTGACTTTCTGCACTGCATTACATCTAGATAATAGCCCTTTGTTTTTAAAGTCCTCAAAAATATTTGTTCTTTTTTAAAATATTGTGTTTTCTCTCATTTAGTAATCCCATCAATCCACATTTGTCTCCCTTGTCATTTAATATATAACACTCTATGCCATCGTGATTGTTGGAAAATCTGACCCTCGCCACCCCCTCCCCCCCCCCCCCCTCCCACCAATCTTACTGACCAAGCTACGGCCCTCCTACCAGCTGTGCATAGGCATGCATCTTACTGGAGGCATTTCTCATGGTCTGGCTGCGTCTCCTCCCATGTGTGGTTCACATTAGTCAACAGAGTGAGAGGAAAGCAGTGAAGCTGAGCATAAGGTGGGCTGAGGAGCGATCTTGCGGTGTGCACGTAAAGCTACTAGAAGAACTAGTGCTTTCTATTATACCTAGCGGAGGGAGCTGATCGTTGGCACAGAGAAACTAAGGGAATTAGATCCTGCTGTATAGTATACTACTTTGAGCCAATGGCTGTATGATGGATCACAGAGCTGGAGGAAAGGTGAACAGAAGAAGCATTGTGGCAAGGGAAGAGATGCCTATGGTCGGGGCAATTTGTCAAGTGATGGAGCACAGTACATAGTGGCAGATAGGAGCCTAAAGACAAGGAAGCAAAGCTGGGCATTGTGGGCATGAGGAGGTACAGTGCCTTTCTACCCTTTTAAATCCACATTCTGTGACCGCCTTATGCTGGCGAGTATGGTCGTGATGCAAGCCTGGTTAATCCCGATAAAAATATTCCAGACCAGAACCCTGGAGTGTTTCTTCTATACTTCCCACAGAGGACTACTGTGATTGCTGTCTGGCAATTTTGTAGTTTATTTTTTTAAACATTGGGACTTTAAAAGGCGATTGACCTATTTGTATAACCATTTATTTTTTTCTCCATATGGCTATGCAAATCAACAAATGACCACAAAGAGCAAGAGGAGCCCAAGAGAAAATAATGTTCTAAATAAAACACTAATGCAGGATCCCCTTCTTCTCATGTTGGGGCTAATAACCTGCTCGACATAATATCAGAGGCCCTAATCAAGTGCTACTGCCACGTCGGAATCCATGTTTGTCTGACCGGTGTAGTCCCAATGCATATCAAGCCAGCACAGTACCCCGGTATGTGAAGTCCAATCAACATGCTAGAATCCCCATTGTCCAGTTATTTGCAGTAGGAACGTCATGCCACAAACAATATTGTCTTGTTATTCAAAGTCCATTTCAACGCAAGCACCATTGACAGCATAACAACATTTCTCACAGTTCAATCTTCTATATGGTTTGTTGGAGGGACTAACACAAAACCCCTTGCCTATCACAGCGATTCCATGTAACAAAATACCTGTTAACCGTTATTATTAGGAATATTATATTGCGTTGACAACTGTCGTTTTATACATATTAGTAATTTTATTTCAGTTACATGATGGATCCCTTGTAGGAAAGCTTATGACCAACACAGTAGGTAGAGGTGGTTATGTGACAAGCCAATTGTAAAAATTATAGGCATGATTGTTTATATTGAAAATTTACAATAAAAATAAAGGCAGTGGGTTTGAAATTTTGATTGTGAAAAGCATGTTAGTCACTAGGAATTTAAGAGTAGATTGTTATCACACTGCTTTAAAGCCTATAGATGGGTATTTTGTTACATGAAATCTCAGATTAATTTTGTAGGGAAGGAGTTTGGTGTGGGTTACACCCTCTTACAAACCCTAGGGGTTAAAGATCTCCACTGTAATAATTCGTGTTAGAACCGCTCCTGAAGGCCTGACAGGCTTATCAGTCTGCCAGGACCTACTCCTAAAAATCATTAAATAATGTATACATCCATATATAGAGATGTATACTCTATATATGGGCCTTTGGGTCAGTGGCCTTCAACCATTGGTCTGTGAGTGTCATTTACACTCTGCTTCCATCCATGACAGTGTATTGCTTGTGTTAATGGTTCATCTGCATCAGTCGTTGGCTCTCTTGCCCTATCAACGATGGCCGTTTCTGATCACATGTGCATATCTACCTGAAAAATTAATGTACTTCAGTGTCCGGGCAGGTTGACCAGTACTTTAGTTTTCAATGTTCACTTTTTATTGTTCCTTTTTCATTTCTTAGCTTCTCCTCTTCGTATTTTATTTTTTCTTAAGAGGATACCACAGCTTTCTAAGCAGTGCTAATAGGGCACTTGCTTTCTGTTGATTTAATCTACAGTGCACCACATCCCACATGACCACTACCTCTAAACTAAGCGACCATTTTGGACTACTGTGTCCATATTGTATCATTCTTTCACCATTCCAAAATGGCCACCACATTGTTTCTAAATGTGGCCATGATGGAAATTTAAAGCATGGATAACTATTGTTCAAAACCTCTGCAAGACAGACACTCATAACTGTTTTTAGTTTCATTAGTGCAAGTATATGCTTGCTGTGTTTAGATGGCAATATGTTTTCTTTTTTCTACTTGTGTTCTTATCATTTGTTTTGCGTATGTTTGAGTTTGTGTGTGTTTTATTGTGGTTGTGTCAGAGGGTGAATGCAAGTCAAGGGATGGGTGAATGGATGCATGAGTGCAAAGGTAAGTGACATGTATAATGACTTACTGAGAGTCTAAAGCCATCAATGAGACACAAGGCATTTTCATCCATAAGCAAGACCTATTAGCATTGCAAGGCGAACCTATTGAGCCAATATGCATGTTAATATTGATTTTGCAATTCCAAATCCTAGGCTGGATGCATGGCGTTCACCTGGCACAAAGTGATGGAAGTTATTTCTAACCACTTTTTGCACTAAGTTTTCAGGTTATGGGAACTGAACCAACTTTGTTCTTTTTCAGAAGGGCCCTAAAATCTGTTGCAAGCCCTCCCTCCAGAGCCGTTACCTTTCTCGATCATCCTCTCTAGGTTTTTTAAGGCACTTCGTCTTTCTATTAAATTGTATTTCCCCCTTGCTCAAATGTTCCTGGGTGACATTCTCGCTAAACCAATAAATAACATAAAGAACACACTTCCCATCTGTTTCCTACTTGATTCTGCTGGGGTACTGTTGAGTCGAGGAGTGTCAACAACCAAAATCAAGCAGGATTTTGTTGCCTCGTATTTGTTGCCGCCTTGTTCCTGGCACTGACCTGTGAGCCCTGAACCTGATGAGTCCGTTCCCGGAGTAGAGAAGGATTGGCCAGAGCTTACAGCTGCCATTACTGGTGACCACTACATGACTTCCCCATGAATGACCATAGTGTTGGTTCCTTGAACCAACTTAAAGTAGTTCAGTTTGGGAGCCACTTGGGACTCTGAGAAGAGTGTGGTAGTTAAGTGATATACATTATTCAATTTATGGTTGTGTCTAGCACTATCTGCCATTAGAGAGTAAATGTTTTTATTAATTTCTAAGAAACTGCAATGATTTCCCATAAAATGTGGTGGTGGGGTGGGAGTTCCACTCCCTCTCCCACCTGCCTCTTATATCTCTCTCTCTCTCTCTCTCTCTCTCTCTCTCTCTCTCTCTCTCTCTCTCTCTCTCTCTCTCTCTCTCTCTCTCTCTCTCTCTCTCTCTCTCTCTCTCTCTCTCTCTCTCTCTCTCTCTCTCTCTCTCTCTCTCTCTCTCTCTCTCTCTCTCTCTCTCTCTCTCCTTCTCTCTTCTCTTCTCTTCTCTTCTCTTCTCTTCTCTTCTCTTCTCTTCTCTTCTCTTCTTCTCCTTCTCCTTCTCCTTCTCTTCTCTTCTCTTCTCTTCTCTTCTCTTCTCTCCCCCCCCCCCCCCCCCGAGGTCTAGCACCCATCTACCTCTTAGTTCCCCATCCCTAAACAGATCTCTAGCACTAAAGTTATTTGATAATGCTGATGCCCAAAAGATCAATGTATTTCCGATCCTTCAATAATCCATGAAGACAATCTCCCTAGAGTAATTTAAGAGCACATGGATGTAGGTACAGGACATATGGTGGGAGGAGGAAGTGATATGAGTGTTGGAAGTTCAGAGAAAAAAACCTAATAACCTGTTTCTTAGATAGTATGTCATACTTCACCTTCAGTTGTTGTGGGCTGTAAATAACAGGTGCTGCTGTTATCAAATTTAGAAATGTACTGTAAGAAAGATGGGCCGCAATGGACTTCAAATTTGTAATTTTCAGCGCACCGTAATGTCAGCGGAAGGCATTGAACTTCCTGATGCATCTTACTGACTAATTGGGGAAAGCCCAATGATTGTTGATTTTCATCTGTCTTTGAATCACAGATGGTGTGCTGTCTGTTTCTTTGAAGAGTAAGAGTTTTCATGAGGTTAGAATTGCAGCAAGTCAGCATTCTGTATTTGAGCCTGGGGTCTGCTGGTTTCTGGGCCAAAATATGAGCATCTAGCGAGCCAGGTACTTGGCACTGACAAGTCTTTAAGCTCTCAGCAATTTTTCTTCAAATTGGGATGTGGGAAAAAGTTTCTAAGCCGGAGGATCATGGTCACAATGTTCTATCTATTGGCTGGGCCTCATGTTAAGTAGATTTTTTTTTTTTCTTTCTATCTACATATTAGAGTCAGAGATGGTGAATCTGTAGCGGTGGTTACATGACCTGCATTTTCTTCAAGGGTGGTTGTCCTTTCGTCTCTGTGCTATGCTGACATCACGCTGCCAGGGTTGTCTTAAGGTTTCATCTCATGATTCTGAATGGTGTCGGGATCCAGCAGAAGCTTCCTGGAGACTTACGAAGCTCCTGGTGTGGCACTAACCCATGATCATGCGTTACCTAGCCTGTGCGTCTACTACATGTCTGCCGCTACAATAAATATGCCTCTACATGTACCCACCTGTCTCCAGTCATCTGTAACTGCAGCTATGAAGGCGCTTTGCAGCACTCTCCTCACAGGAAAAGTGATCCTTTTAATTTTCTAATTGTATTGTAAAGTGGCAGCACTGCAGGTCTTTCTTAACTCGGATCAGACAACTATTGGTCCAAGGCTCCTCAGACTCTCTCATCCGGGAATCTCACCTTTTGTTAGAATTTATTTTCATGAATATGAGACTCTGGGTGCATGTTGAATCTTTTAGGGCTGTAGCTGGATATTTCTGTATTTGACTTTGGTATGACCTCTGGATGGGATGTCAAAAGAGAAATGTTCAAAGTCTTGCTGTGGTTGCTCCGTGTGCTGAAGCGTTGATTGTATGTTAGAGTGATGGGGTCCTTCGAGAGAGGCAGGGCAGTTACCCTGTACACGCATCGCTTTCTTTTACTTTTTATTCCTGGAAATGTCGGACTTTTCCAGATTACTTTATGCGAATATTTTGAATTCTGCTGTAGCACATATGATCACAAAACATTTCATTTGCTGGCTCTGAGCACATCTCGTCCCCACAGAATACATTGTCCTCACGGGTTTTGAGTGTTCTTGGAAATAGGTTTTAGAAGGGCTTCTGCTACAAAGTTTTTCATTGTTAAACCCTACTGGCACTGAATGGCCAACTTTGAGGCAGTTCAGACTGCAGTCACATTTTTAAATTTTTTTATTACTTCAGTCAAGTGCATATATGTTTCGAAAGAGCAAAGGCGCACCGTGGGAAGAACAATAACTCTTCTATGACTTCCAGTAGGGTATGGAGTCACGCACTGGCCACAAGCCTTTTTCAGTTATCCCCACTCAACAGTGGTAAATGCAGTTCAAGATCTTCCTTGCAGTGTTTGTTGTACTCTCGTACAATATGAAGCACATGCAGTGCTTTGGGGCCCTTGACACTAGTGTTTCACTCTTGTGAACTCTTCTGAAGGGCATTCAGTCTGAGGGGAACATGGCCTGCTGCAGAGTATATGTGGACAGGTGCCAAACATCTCCCATGCGCAGACTTCCTGATTCCTAAAACCAGTCACCATCTTCTCCCATGAGGCAGGAGGTTGTGTAAACATATATTAGGAGGTAGAGGGTAGAGTTGCATACTGGTTGCAAGTCTGTCCCAGTCCTCCGCAGCATGTTTTTTTTCTTCTTATTTCTTTTTTTTTATTTTATGAACATGGCTTTAAGGGTATTAGAGCACAGAACTACATAACCAGATTATGTTGCACATTTGTTGCCTTTTTAGGCAGAGCGAGAGCAAGTACTTTGCTCAAAATCACAGGACGTTGAGTGGAGGCCAAGATTCAAACCCGATTCCCATGTTCCAAAGTCACCAGCTCTACCCAATAGACCACATCTCGCCCCTGATTGGTTTTCAGAGTCTGAGTTCTGCACCTGGTCACAGGATAGCACTTATCCATAGATACTGAGCAGCAGCTCATGTACCCCTGACCCTCCCAATTTAATCTTTGCCTTTCCAGGGCTGAAACACTAGTGTCGGGTGCTAAAAAGCACTGACTGAGCTCCAAGAATCCAGTGACTACAACAAACTCTGAGTTAGGACTTACCTTGCAAAGCATTTACCAGAAGCCACATGGGGGTGGGAAGAACTGGGACAGGCTTGGGAACAGCATGCAACTCCACCCCATATAATGTATAATTCCCAATAGCGTTGTGATTAATGACAGCTTGTATTTCTCTTAGGATTAATCAAGCCCAGTTTGCCCTAAGCAATTGTCACAGGCCACATTTCACATATCTCTCGTAAAACGTTAGTGTGACGTGGTTCTCCACCTGCTGAACAAAGGTTGCTTGCTCCTGGTTAGTGGAGAGTCAGGACAACATGCCTGTTTCTTCTCTTGGCTGCTCGGATTGTGAACATGAATAAGTATTAGCGTAAATGGTGGCTGGTCCATTGGGATGTGCGCTGTGGACCTCCACCAATATAGGCAGTTTTCATTATAAGCTTAGATACTGGGAATGTCATCCACACTGCACACTTGTGGGCCAAGGCCACACTGACCTGTCAATCTTAATCCATCCTGTTCTAGGAGATTAAAGGACAAAAGCAGTTTAGCACTAATTGATGCTTAATGTCCTCATCTACTGCAAAGTAATCCACAAGTCCGTGCCGCCTCCTCTCGATGGCTAACAGCCAGTGAGGGGCAAAGATTTGGCACTGGGGTCCCTGGTTAGTAATTATTCTGCCTCCTCGTATCTGTCTGGCGGTCTGTGCTGCTGTTCCCCAAATGCTTGTCTGTGTAGTCTTGAGCCGCAGCTTGTTGGCTGTGGTCTTGTGATTCTGTGGGTTGAGTTGGGGTGATGGACTCTATTGCTCACTCTCTACATGTGCTTGCTTGTTTGGCTCGCTCAATGCAGTTTTCGTAAGATCAAGTAATCACTTATAAGCATATTTGATATGTCCTGTATTTGTGCATCACTCACGACCTCATTGTAGTTTCCTAGTGCTTGCGACAGAAAAGGGTAGTTTCCCGAAATCCATTGCCATGCAAAGAAGCAGCAGGGGGGAGTTTCAAGAATTAATGGCAGGCGAATGCAGGTATAAGCACAGAAAAACTGTACCTAGTTATTGAAACCTGTCCTCTTGCATTCTCCAGTTTGAACCTCTGGTTGCAACGGTGCAAGTGTTGTCTATGGGTCGCTTTAATGCTTCAAACTTGAATGCTGATGAGCAGTAGATGGACATTGGTGACTGATGTGTCTACTGCATTCTCTTCTGTTTTTGGTGCCATGAGGCAAGACTCCATTGTAGGCGAAGCCACCTTTATCACTCCACTTTCTGAGCAAATCCCACCTTTGTTGTACGTCACTCTAAGTTCATTCCATTGAGGTTGGGATCGGCCCTCCGGGACAATAGTTCATTGAAAACCAGTATTTGATGCAGAGGTAGACCCCCCCTTTTTGCTCTGTTTTCTTAGGTACAGATTATACGGGCAACTGTTGTTTCATGGCGTTGGCTGTGCCACTCACAACACCACTCAGTAGCATTTCATGTTGGAGATTAGTGACCCAATGGGTGGCTTAAAGTCAGCATTGATAAAACCGAGGTAGTAGTTGTAGGCAGTAGTTCAAAGATCTGGAATAAGTCTCTCTGGCTTGCTGAACTAGCATCATGTGCCGGTCATCAAATACCTTCTGTTAACAAGCACTGGCAAAACAAATAGATGTGACATTTGTTGAAGATGGCAGACTGAATGTCCCTGAAAGTGTGTGTGTCTGTGTGTGTGTGTGTATGTATATATGTATATGTATGTATGTATGTGTGTGTATATATATATATATATATATATATCTCTTACAGAAGGGATGCAGACCGTTCAAAATCGTGCTGCCATTGGGTCACCCAGACCCCACTGGTTTGTGAAGTAACTCCCTTTTTCATCAGCTACTAGGCCTTTCTATTCACTCTAGAGTTACCTTCCAACCACATTGCATGGTACATTAGTGCATTAGGAGGAACCCGCTCATCTTTCGTCTAGACTGTATATGTCCCAACAGGAACGCTTAATCTCTTAAATATGCCTTGTATCTCAAAGTCTAGCTCTGGGGGTAGCTTTTTTCCTACCACATGCCTTCATTGTGGAAAACTCTCCACCAGAATCTAAGAAGCCTCTCCAGTTATCTGTCTTTCAGGGAAAACTCAAAACTCATTTGCCAGTAGGTAAATGCCGTCTTCTGGTTACACTTCTCTTATATGCCTCTTAAAAACTAAATAAAAAAAAAAAACCTGCACAACACAATTCGGAATAGCCTATAAAATCTAGAACATGCAAGTACTGCAAAAAGAGCAGTATGCGTGCAAAATAAAGCATGGCAATTACTGTTCCAACAGACCAAAGCTTCTGCCCATAATCAATTGGATCATATAATCCAAGATCACTTTTTAATAGTTTTTTTTTCTATGCTATACAAGTGAATGGAAGTGAGAACATGCGATTGGAATTGCAACCGACTGATACTAGCTACTGAACAGGTGCCAAGATCTCTTCGTGAGAAAGTGTGTGAGAAGACCTTGACGCGCTAATACTGGAGGCACGGACCAGTGCCGACTGCACTGTTTTCTGAAATTCTCACTTTAAGCTACCAATTCCCAGAATGCCGTGCTTACTACACAATCCAGGAAATGTGCAATTGTACAACACCTGACAAAATGTCTGCTGTGCACCAGAGATGAGTGTGACATAGCAGACCTACTAGGCCGTCAGTGATCTGCAGGCTGGTAGACAAACAACTTAGTTTTTCAACAATAACATGTGACTGTGCTTGTTAAGCTATACAGGAGCATTAGCATTTCCGCAATACATGAAATGATGTTAAAGTAAAAAGGCAACTACTTTCACTTTCTAGCTGTTGTCGTACTTGGCGGAAAGAGACCTTGGGGGTAAATGAGGATTTTCCTAAACTAAATGTCAGCAACATGACATCATAGGCCAAGTGCCTGCCTAATGAAGCATTTGGTTATTCATTTGGATATCAGTTGATATGAGGACCCCTAGAGTCCCATTTGTTTAGAAGATGTGGACTAAGTGCCTTTGAAAAAGCTGTTAATGTGTAGGGTCCCCTTCATGGTTACTGTGAACATCCTCCAAGGATCTGCTCTGGTGTCTAGGAGTAAAGAAGCGAGGCTTAACCTCCTTCAGTAACACCGGCAGAGGCATGGTGAAACAATCCATTTCATTTTATTTTGTTTTGTTGTTAGATATTTGTTGCATAGTCATCCTGTGCCCTGGGCACCCCCCAACTCTTTGCTGACTGGTACTGGTGGTAACTGACTCTGACTGACCCTGGGCTTTACCTAACCAGGCCCAGGGCTCGTGCTATGCTGAAAATACTTAGAATACAGTGAAAACACCTACACACACTAGGGTACACTATGGGTTGGGGTACCCCTGTGATTGGCATGACCTACCCTATAAGCCCCTAGTATATAATAGGGCAGGGGAATTGAAACTACCCATCAGTCCCTAGTATATAGCAGGGCATGGCAGTTTAGAGGCCAGCAGCTTTCTGCACTTGCATGTGTGTACTGCTGAGGCCTGAGGTCAGTTTAAAAGCAGCCCTGGGTGCCAGGACTGCTTTTAAAAGTAAATTGTGCCCAAACTCGACTTTGGTGTTTGGGGCACTTAAAAATGGATAACCTACAATGTTATGGCATATTAGGGACCCCCAGGGTCTCCCTAGGTGTCCCAGGGGTGGGGGGTCAGATATCTATAAGGTAGACCCTTATAAAATGAGTTCTATATGCCCTGGGTTACGTGAAATTTCACATTTCACTCCCCACATTGTGATAAAGTGCTGCCCAAATTCGACTTTGATGCTAGGAGCACTGTGAAGTGAGGATCTGCAATATTGTTACAGATTCAGAACCCCTAAAGTCTCCTCTAGTTGTCCTATGGGGTGGGGGTCCTGTAGATATAAGCAAAGTACTTATAAAATATGTTTTTGTAAGTCCTGGTGCTGGAAAAATGGCCCAAGTCATTTTTCCCATTGCAAACTCCTGTTACATAGGTTAACCTGGTAGGAAGTTATTAACTAATAACTCTTGATAGGAGAGGGCTAGAAGTGCCATTCAAAGACTTCCCGAATGGTATTCATACATTCAACAATATGATATTGTTGAATTTCTCGTAAAGTGTACATACAAGAAGTTATAAGACTTTCTTGTTTGTAAGTCCAGATTCAGCCTTCCAGTGGTCTGCCCTGATTGGTCAGAGTTAAGTGGATTAGCCAGGCTGCCTTGAAGAGGTGATAAAGAGCCCTGGGGTCAACCAGCTCTGCTGGCAGGGCAGTGTGCTGTTCCACAGGAATGCCAGGCCAGGGGGAGGAGTCGTAAACTATGTTCTTCAAAGAGGAGAGCAGAGAACAGTGTCATTTACAACTCTGAACTTTCCACCTTAGGCAGATGGTAGGATTAAGGAAGGAATGAGCAGATGCAGGGGGGAGAGTCTAAGTAAATTAACCATCCTAGGGGTGTGTTTAGCCAGCTCTTACCTCCTTGCTGGAAAATCAGCCATTATGGATTTGGAAGATTTGATGCACTCTGGGTCAAAATAATGCCACTCTCTACAGGATGTGGTCATATCTTTGAGGAGTTACCCTGCTCCCATTGGTCAGGAGTGACCTCCTGCATGACCCAGAGAACTTGGAATAAGTATCTGAGAGGGGCAGAGCCCTCCAGATCTGCTGCTTGAAACTGAAGAAAGCAAGACATTGTGCCAAGCTGAGAAGTTTTGCTGTGCAAATTCTAAGGCCTGACCTCTGAAGCCTGCACCATCAGAAACTACAGCCCTGTGGACTACCTTGCTGAAAAAGAAGTAAAGAGTGGACTCCCTGCAAGCTACAGGATAACAGAGCTCACCTGGGCCCTCACCACCAAGGATCATCAACCTGGGGAACTACCAGTGGATTTGTAAGGGTGACGTCCAAGTGGATTGTGGGAACTGAAGTCCTCAACTTTCAAGGACCATCTTGGAGCTTCCAGACCCTTGGAGTGAGTTTGAGACACTTTGGGACCCTTTGAGGAACTTCAGGAAGAAGTTCAAGAAGTTTGGAGAACTTTGGAGGAACTTTGAAAAAAAGCTCCATAGAGGGACCGACTCAACCTGGTCAGCCAAGCAGCCTGCCTTCAACCCCGAGCCGGCCAAGCCATCCAGGTTTGTCCCGCTAAAAGCTCCGTCGGTCCAACTTCCAGAGTTTGACCGGGAGTAGAAGAAATCTGAGGCCGGCGAACCCTCACCGAATTCGGCCTGGTGAAGAGCATCGAGGGACCCCGCGAGAAAAAGCTCCAGAAAAGTTTCTAAGTCCGCTCGTAGAAAAGGTGACCGGGAGCAACCGCGAAAGCCAAGCCGCCTGCCTTCAACCGCGCGTCGGCCTGGATCCTGGGTTTGCTCCGCTGGAATGCTCCAGAGGTCGGACCGCAAAAGTTTCTAAGTCCGAACGTAGAAAGGTGACCGGGAGCTCATCGCAAGGCAAGCCGGCGAACCCTCACCGAATCCGGACTGGCTGAGCGCTTCGAGGGACCTCGCGACAAAAAGCTCCAGAAAAGTTTCTAAGTCCGAAGGTAAAAACTGTGACCGGGACCTTCCGTGTGGGGTATCCGCTCAGGGCTCCATCGCGGTCGGCCTGAAACTTTGACTGTGGGTCGGCCTATCGCGACCCTGTATCCCAATATGGTGCTATAAGTTTCTAAGTGCTATATTTTGCTAAATCTTTGAAAATTCATATCTCCGGTTCCCTATATTGGATTTTTGTCATTTTGGTGTCATTTTAAAGATAAAAATATTTCCTATTTTTATAAATTGGTGTTGGATTTTTATTATGTGTTGTCTTAATTATTTACTGAATTGGTGTTTTTAAATGCTTTACATACCTGTCTTTGAAGTTAAGCCTGTCTGCTCGCAGCCACGTTACCAAGGGTTGAGCATAGGAATAATTTTCTAAGACCTATGCTGAGTCCTACTAATGGTTAGTGGCCTTATTGCCAGTGGCAGACCTACATTTGCCCCTACCAATAATCCACTTTCCAACAATATTAATTTATTTTTATTGCACATCTTTATTTAAATGACATTTGTGTTTTAGAATCCTGGAGCATTGTTTGAGTTTATGCTTTGACTTCAGAATTTGTTTTGATTTTGCAACAAATATAGAGGAATAAGACCGAGAGTAAAGCCGATTAGGGTGGAGTTGTGCAACCTGGGTAAGGTTATAGACTCTCTTCATAATGAAATCATATTAATGTATCGCGATGTGGGTGAGAAACATACTTGAAAAGGCTGAATATGTTATATCCTGAAGAAAACTGTCTTTGGAAAGAGCGCCTATTGCAGACCGTAATGAGTCGCCTCTATTGCTACACTCAGTAGGGCAAAGGGGTAGGTCGATTTTCAGGCACTGCATAAAAGGGCATTGATGAAATTGATGTGTTTTTTTTCCCAGTTTTTGATATTAAAATGTCTGTGCCAAAGATAGAAGTATCGCTCTGTGGAATAGTCCATTGCTTTCAATTCCACCTATAGGCAATGCGTTCATGCCCAAAGGCTCCATGGCATAGCTTATGTTGTGCATACCTCAGTATTGCACTTCCTTCTTGGCACAAACCTACTAGGGGCGACCTTGAGGGAGTGGGGTTAAGGTCCAGGACCCTGATGTGTTGTCTGCGCACTTCTATCCTTTGTGCTTGTTGCTACCTTATTCAACAATCAATGCTCCGTTTTTTTCCTTTCAAACACCTGGCATTTGGTGTTTATTGGGAATAAAGACAGAGCAGCGATGTGCCAGAAGGAGCAAAGTGCCAATGACGGATGCTAGGCAATGCGTGCGGGCAATGCCAGTCGAAAAAGAGTGATTGTACAACCTGATGAAGGTTTAGAGCAGAACTTCATCCTGGGAGTGGTAATCTCATCCTTGAGTCTACCAACCAATCACAAAAAAAATACCCCCCAGTGACTTGGCCCTCCCACCGGAACTATAGGAAGTCCATTGTCTGTTGTCATTCGCCTGTCTCCTATTGTGACTGCTCTGACTTCGCATGTCTGAGAACCTCTTAGCCTTGCCTCCCAGGGCAACCAGACCTGGATCCAGTTGAAGGGTCAACTTCCTCACAAAGGAGAGGGAGTCTTGCTCATTCTAAATAGAGTGGTTTTGGTTCCACATCACAATCTGAACCTTGACTCTTGGTCACTGAGCAATTAAATCCCATGGTTCATGGCCTGTAACTGTTAAACATTTTGAGATGATTGTTTGACCTCTTCTTTTGTTATTAATTTGGTCATATGTCTGAGATTATCTGTGACATAACATGGGTACCAGGGTCTTGTCGTGATGAGAGGGACTGGTGCATGAAGCTCTATGTTGCTTGCTTCGTGATTAGTTTGAATCGGGCTTTCACAGCAGCATCAACCAAAGTAACTGTACATTGATTGGCATAAAAATAGCTGTCTGTCTTGACCATTTCCTGCTTTGGCTAAGAACTGGTTATGCTCCCTGTCCAGGGCTGAGCGCAAATGCAAAAGCAGCCCTCTCAAAAATGTCTAAACCAACCCACTATTTCCTCCCCTCTCGTTCTCTTATTCCATCCACCTCTTGTCGGTCTCTCTCCCTTCTCCCTTCTCACAGGGAATTTGGAAACGGGGATTTGGACTGGGAAATGGGAGACCGATGCATCCTCCCAGCGGAGCAACTGTCTTACAAAGCAGAGACAGTCAGCAAGACATACGCTACCCTTGTTCAATCAGTCCTTTTTTATGGAGAGGGATTCAGTAATGGCAAATGAGAATTAGGCGTTAGAGACAGAGGACCTTGAAATAGGATATATAGGGTCCATTGATACGGACCGTGGAGTTGGCCCTATGAAAATAAATGCATGAGAAATTCGGAAAGCCTGAGGGGAATATATAAAAGGACACTGAGTGGAAGGGATGGGGACAGCAGGAGAGTCTTGAAAGGGGAAATTGGGGGTGGGGGGGTATGGGCTCCTAAATTGTATTTCAGATATGCTCCCCAGGAGTTGACGCGATCTGGATCACAAATGAGTCAAGTAAATGTTCTTCAGTTAGGCTGAAGTTAGGGGTGTGTGAGGTCATGTTGTTGTGTCTTACTATTTGTCTGTTGCTGAGTCTTGGGTCTCATAGTTTGATTTATGTTAGAAATCTCCTGAAAGTTTTCTGACATCTTTCAGAAGATGCTAGTGGAGTGGGCCTTGACGTTTATCTCTTCAGCGATACAGTAGAAATGAAGAAGAAATCACCCCCAAAAAGAAAGACGTGGAGAGACAGGGAGAATGAGTCCCTTGTACATGCAGGAGTCCCTCCTTTTGAGGAAGACGGTTGCAATGCCTGTGCTGGTGTAGAAAAGGTTTGTCACAAAGATGGAGGACACCACAGTCAAAATATACCCGCTGCAACCCCAGTACTCCAGCAGGGATCGCTCGCATAGGAATATTCAGTCATCATGAAGTAAGAGTGCAGCTCGGTTGTATTGGAAGACCATGCAGGGGTTAGCAAAGGAAACTGGAGCCACTTGGGTGAGAGTGAAACTAAGATAGGACCATACACTGGTTCTCTCAGTCACCAATAATTCCCACTATTAGGAGCCTGCATTTCAGACCTTTCTGCCTGGAACTGCATTGACTCTGGAGGGCGGCAGGGATTATTGTAAGATGTTTGTAGGGTAAGAACTGACTAGACTCTAGACTTCTCCGCCTTTATACCGCAAAGCTAATGCTGTGTTTACATGCCTAGCCTCATTTCCTTCTGCAGCCTAGTGACTTACACACATTGTTTGTTCACCCCCAGTCCACCTGTACGTTTAGTGCAGCGCTTGCTAACAGCTGACTCACAAGCTCTGTTTACCCATCTTTGTCACAGCGTCATCTTTCCTGGGAGCTGGGTGTAAACCTAATAATGTTCATGGGACTTGTTTTCATTGCCCTGTAGATATGTAGTTACGTCAGGTGTTTTTGTATTTTACTGCCTTGCGATTTCTGTGACCGGAAACTGTATTCCATTCCAAAAAGGTTATCAATACAATGCAGAAAGCTATCCAGATTTTTTTATGAAGACCTTTCAATGCATTTGCATGTAAACTTCACACCAGTATGGAGTTCGGGGTGTCTGTTTTGTTTCTGTATGGCTTGTTTATAGGTGTTTTTTTAAATTTATTTTTTAGGTCTGGCAATAGACACAAATGTTTCTTGTTCATACTGTCCTCTAAATCCAGTGGTCTGTTATTGTGTCATTCAGATTTTTCTTCTATCATATACCCCACTTCAGTAATTGGCTACCTTCACTGAACTTTACTGTGAGTGAGAGCATATCTACACAGTTTCCTTCATTGCCAGGGTGTACTATGGCAATGTGTGCTTTTTGGAACCAAAAAATACTTTTGCTTTTAGCTGATTTTTATTTTGAGGAGTACCAAGTAGCTTTCCAAGAGCCAAAAGCTGACAGCTAACACTAGACCTATTGGCTTTGCCAGTGCGATTTTAGTTTTTTTTTGGCGCGTGACAGTAACTCAGAGTAGGGCCGAAGTATCACAGCGATGATCCAAAAAAAGAGTGGCCTGTAGACAAAAAGAGTGACAAATCGTACCATTGTTTCACAATTTCTTGCATGCTGCAAAAAATTGATGCATTTGCATTGCTATGCATGCCACAGAGCATTTTGGTGTGGGTGTGGTGCAGTGATTGCATTTCCTAAAATAATGCATCAAAGTGGGAACGGAATGAAACCGAGACAAAACTATCCAACCCCATTTTAGCGCATCTTGAATTAGGTGTCCAGGAGAGAAAGCCATGCTATTTCGATGCAAATCTCTTAAATGATTTTTTGGACCTAGCTTGACAGCACAGCTGTCTGAAAGACCTGTTACAAAATCTTTGAAATACCCACAGAGTGGGCTTATTTAGTAGTGCCTCCTGCCTTGCCCAAGGGTGGTGGGAAGGGGTATTTGTTGCCTCAATTGCTCCCTCCATCTTCTGAAGAGAAGAGGCAGGTATTTGTGTCCAACACTCTCACTTGCTCATGGGTGGGGGTATTTATTGCACGTTTAATACACATTTTACTGGCTGAATTGTTTTTACTGTTTGCAGCTTGCTTGAAGTACAACCTGCTATTGTCTGGGGATACCTCTATTTGTCATTGATTTTGGAAAGAGTCTTTTTGTCTCTAAATTTTGCATAGGCGAATGAGTGAAGATTTATGGTGTTTTGTGTAGGATCCAGTGGCAGCTGGCATCTACGGGGAGGAGGGCGGGGGCGCATGCGGAAAACATAAAAAATTAAATAAAATTTATTGATTCGATGTCCTCGCTTCGTACCTCTTCTCGACTCAGAACTGGAACCGGATGCTGTAATTCCTTTGCCCAATCCTGGCGCTGCTCACTTGCAGCATGAGAGCAGCGCCAGGATTGGTGGGAGCAGCCTCACTCAGCGCTTCACAGCGCTCTAGAGGCCTGCGCTTGCTCTCGGGTTGAGAGGTTTAAAGTGTGCATGTGTGGCTGGCTGTCACAAGACGGCCGACCATAAAGACATGCGCACTTTAAACAGTTCATTAGCCAGCCCACACCCTCCTCCCTACTGAGTGACATGCTGCTGTCACTCTGTAGCGGCCCGCCCCAGTCCTGATGCTCTGTTTGGGACGTGGCATGAAAAATATAATGGCAAAAAATTACCATTTTATTTTTCTTCTCTGGGGCTTTGGGTGGGGAGGGATTTTAAGTGAGGCGACGCTCCAACGAAGGAGCCATCCCCGGTAGGATCATGGTGCCCAGTGGTGGTGTGTGGTAGGTTGATACGCTGCTTCTGTTTTACAACAGTTTGGGCAGAGAGGAGTGTGGTGTACTCTTGCTGTCTGTCATCTGCTGTTTGTGTTGGGGAAGCTTTCACAATGGAAGTCTGTGTGTGAGGGAGTCTGTACTGCTTCTGCACACGCTGTTCCTATTGTGTGTGCATTTTTGTTATCTTTACTACATGCTTGCACCCCTGTTGCGATGTTGTGCTCTTTCTGTGTGTAGCAGGGATTTGTAGTTTTTTGTGCACTAAAGGCTAACAGAGGTGTCCTCCACGTTGTCCTTCTGGGGATACATTGGGCTCGGATAAATCGGTATTCAGAGCCATGGAGGAAAGAGAATGAATGGTGCACACAGAAGGGTTTGTCGAGGGCTTTTCAGCCTCTTCGTGGTGCCCCATTGCCGAAGTCCATGTCCCTACAAGGGGATGGACTGTGGGGCAAATGACTCTCCAGACTCTTCAAAGGGGAAAATAACACCTGACATTGACCACGCTGGTGTAACAAACCTTAAGTATAAGGAAATTAACACAACCAAACGGAGAAAATACTTACTGCGGAAACAAGTAGGATTTATTGTCCCCTGCTCTGGGGATGGCGAAGGTTGGTGAAATAGTGCAGTAAACCATGCACAAGCCCACAATGGATCTACAGATATGAATGTCCCTCCCTGGCAGTACGCCCCCTCCGTTTTGTTCACGTACAGTGGCGGTCACAGTTGGGGTGCTGTTTGAGAAGTATAATGTATCTGTGATATAAGGTGGAGTTAAGGTAAGTTGTAAAGGGTTAAGAGAAGCTATCTACTCCACAGCCAGAATGAGATGTGGGGCTGGGATGTTGCAGGTGGCACGTTGCCTGTGCCTACATGAAGGAATGGGCAATGGCCCGAGGCACGGCCTCTGGCGGCTGCCCCAGGACCTGGGAAGAGGGATCTGAGGAAGAATCCAGGGGGATCCTTCCAAACAGGGGCCCGAGACCAAACCAGAGATGAGCTGGAGCCATGGCCCTCATTTCCCGCCAGCTTTCCCTGAGATCACTGTGAGGTCATCAAACTTCTGATCATCTGGATGCCATGCTTGCTTTTCAACATTGTTGGCGTTAATAGTGACCATGCGCACTATTTGCATTTCATAAGTCAAACCTTAAGTGAATGTTTTTACGATTTGTTTGTATAAACTTAGCTGTTTTCCGTCCTGCACGTTTTGCAACGTCCGACTTTTTTTTTTTTTTTTGTCTGTGATAATTGAGTGCGCTGCGCACTCGTGCTAGGAGTGTCCTGAGATTGTATTCCTCTTCTGCTCTGGGTTAATGTATGGCTTTCTGTTGACCGTGACGATCATGGTGACAAACTTCATTTTTCCAATTTGATGAGCAAATACCTCAGTCTTTTAACCCTTCCTTTTCTGAACCTATCTGCTGTCCTTCCTGATGAGTGTCCAGTATAATGCAGAGGGGCCAGTTCTGTGGTGCGTTTGGCTTCAAATCATGACTGCTTCTTCCAAGGAGCGGCTCACTTATTTCAAATGGGGATTTGCACCCAGATGTTAAATGGTGGTGAAGGTCCGTGCCAGTTAAGTTCAGACTTGGTTGAAACAAGTTGTTGTTATTTTATTCAAAGTGTAATACATCCAGAGTGCAGCACAGAATGGCTGACATTGTTATATACAATGTTCTCTACGTTTCGGGTCAGCGTAATGTGGTCCTGCTGGTCCAGAGTAGTCAAATGCAAAAACAACAAGTGATGGACAGAATGCAGAACAATGTCATACATTCACCCCAGTACAGAGATCTGGGCCTAAATCCATCGTTTTTTTGCTCACCATGCCATTCCAGTTTGAACCCAGCCATATGCAAATCAGTCTTGACCCTGTGCCTCATGGGAACAGTCCAGCCCGAACTGCCAAGCCAGGTCCTCCCTGGACTGGAAACAAGCATCCTAGGACCGGTTTCGGGGTTTCACCCCTCTTCAGCCAAGATAGCTTGATTCCAGTGGCATGGAGAGCACGGGACCCACGTCTGGGCATACCCGTCCCACTCGGGGTGACAAATGCAAAAACAACAAGTCCAGAATAGTCATGCGTCTGGTTTCAGTACATTTAAATATGTATATGTATGTATGTATAGGTATTTATGTAGTACAAACCTAGCTGTGAAGCAACAGGAGCACTGAGACGATATGAGCTAGTGTACACAAAGTGGGGATTACACAAATCCATTTTCCACACATTTAGGCACAGAGAGATTGGGTGATTTGCCCACAATCACACAATGTTGTCTGGTGCCGAGACCAGGATTCAAACCTGGGTCATCAGCCTCCAAAGGATAGTCCTGGCTGTTTTTACTAAAAAAAATTTTTTTTGCAGTTTCTTCATTGCGTTAGCCTTTCTGCCACTAACTACATTGTTTTGTGTATTCGTGTGGCGGACCTCTGTGGAAGGTATAGTCAGGGGAAATGTGCTTCTTCTCTGACTTACTATGTGAACATCAGACTCTTTTGGAAGAGTGGACTACTTGTGAAGGCAGGCTGTGTGCTTTGACATTCGAGAAGATTCCTCCCAAGTCTAGGAATCTAGCTTCAAATCCAAAAGGTCTGCTAAAAAAAAAGTCCTTAATGGTTACATTTGAGCTGCTATTTTTGGACTTTGCTTCGAGAATGTATGCCTGGTTTTTTGGGAGATGAAATGAGAATAAGGAACTAGGGCCTGGTATATGGACTGCGGTGACCGCCCTCAATATTTTGAACAGGTGCAGCACCGAGGCTGGGATTGCACAGAGCCAAGTGTGCGTGCAGTCAAAACCTTTTGAGGAGGTTGGCACATGTCTGCCTGTCTAGCACATAGTGACTTACCCTGTGGCTGGGCTTCTCCACATAACAATGATGGACTAGATAACCGCTACTTCTCACTATGTGAAACAAGCATTGGCATAGCCAATAGGTCTCGCCTTTGGGGCCTTATAAGTATTTAGTTATGCAGCACAATATCCTTGGTGCAACAACATCAACTGTTGCATGGCTAAACACTTATAAGGTCCCAAAGGCGAGACCTATTGGCTATGCCAATGCTTGTTTTCCTTTACCTCAGTGCGACGCCCTCAACGTCATCAACCGGCACTCTCGCGCACAGAATCTCGTAAACACTGGATAGCCAAAGTGGACTGCGCATGCACGGCGAGTGAGTCGCGAGCGGTGGCCAACTTAGGGACAGGCAAGAACGTTGTGATGCCTAAGGCGCTCAATATTGCAAAAAAAAAAAAAAATCATGTGTACATGGCCACTATTTAGAATTAACAAGCAGCGTTCTGCCTGGCTAGTCTCTGCCTGACCTAAACAGGAACACAAAGTCGCCAAACGACATAAACTATTCTTTCGACCACAGGTCCCACCCCACTCTTCTGTCAGTCTGATTGAACACAACATATATCACAGAGATAGAAAATAAGACTGGTGTACTGGCCTCTTTACTCGTAAAAAACAAGTCTTTGTTAGTTTCAAGTGGTGTGTGTCAAGAGCGCTATCAGAGTTTCCCGCCATGATTGAGGCAGACGAAGGACTTAAATCAGTGGTAACACATAAATATCGTCTTTAGCATACATAACAGTACACTCGACTCTCTCTAGATATAACCATTGACTTTGGTCATTAGGAATAGTACATGTTGCATTAAATTAAAAGGAAAACAAGTTATTTAAACTCGCTGGATGGTGGCTCAGTTTCAACGTGGTTGTCAAGTTTGCGACACATATATCCACTCCAGCCACGATGGTCTGGAGGGTCTTGTAATCGTAGGATCTGGAACCCGGTGAGTTGCATTTGGGGAAAGTGAAGAAGTGCAGCAAGGAGGGACGCAAGCGGAGCAGTTGGAAGCTGGTGAGCTGCATTTGGGTAAAGTGAAGGAGTGCTGCGAGGAGGTGCCCAACCAGAGGAGCTGGAATATGGGGAGCTTTATTCCCGCACCCGTGGAAGTTGAGGAGGAGATCGCGAGCCCACAGTAAGTGAGACTGCGGACTAGGGGTATTTTGGAGCCACGAGGGCTTTATATGGTAATATTGAGGAGTAGGGAGCATACGAAGCATTGTTGGTGCTGAGTGCTGGCCCCAGGTGGAGCCCGGTGAATGTCTCCCTTCGGCAGTATTAAGTGCGTGTGCTGATCTGATTGGGGGTATTTTGGTGTTTTTAGCAATTTTGGGTTAGGGGCTACAATTGGCTTTTGCAGGTGCTTGAATTGGGAATAATTAGTGCTTTTGCTGTGGGTTGTTAGCTGACCCGCTCGTGAAATATGGGTTGTATCTGCCTGCTTTATATGTTACAGGTAAAGTTCACACAGTCATGGTTTAGTTTGTGGTGTATGGAACTTTCCTGGAGGTGCGTGACATTATTGCACTTACTACCGTTTGGGGGGGATAGGGGGGGGCAGAGGTGGTGGAGGGGGGTGTTAACAAACCGCTGTTAACGTCAGTGCGTCCAGTTAAGCAGTTCTGTAGAAAAAATTGCTCCCTGCTTTGACCCGTGTCCCTTACTTGCTTGCCCAATGAATGCCCGGTGCTGGTGTACAAAGGCGTTTACGAGTGAGCTGTGTCAACTTTTAATTTTTAATTTAGGAAGCTGATCTGTGCCCCTGGATGTGGGGCTGGGCAGGTAGGAGTGCACCTACTGGGGCGGATTGTTCCAGAGTAACCGAATGAGGGCTGTAGATCCTGGGAGGCAGTAGTGTGTTTAGAAGAAGAGCGCCTCAAACATTAACATGTTGCATGACTTTATATGATTTCTAAAAGTGTGCCTGTGGCCTGGGTGTCCTCCTGGACTTGAGTGTAAAGGTCACGATAGGGCGGAGGGGATGCCCCAAAACTGAGGTAGGATTGGTTTTTTAGGGAGGGGTGGGAGTGGTGTGAGGTGTTTAAAAGAAGAAAGTGTCTCGCATTTATAACTAAGTGCCCTTGTATTTATAGTGCTTTGTATAAGTTGTAAGGTGTTGGAGCTTTTTTTAGTTAAATGGGTATAAGTTTATATGTTTTCCTGGTCTTTATTGCGTGCAAGTGTTACTTATAGTTGTTAAAATGTCACACTAAATTGCACTAAATTATGTAAATGTTACATATAGAAATTTGTAACCTTAGGAGCTGTAGAGTTTTAGCTGGTGCCACCCCGCTGTGTTGGTTATGTTAAAGCGGGTGCCTACCCCGTATTGCTTTGCTGAGGGAGAAAGGATTTGTCGTAAGTTTTTACCACGGCCTAGAAGCTAGGGAAGCTGCCTGACTGTGTGCGGGGCTGGGAAAAGGAGCGTGACGGCTGGGTAGGAGGAGCGCGGTGGAGAAGGAAGTGTGGGCAGAGAGAGGGAGCCTCGTGTGTGGTGAAACTTTGTGTTTAGAGAGCGAGACGGGGAAAAGTCAAGAGGAGTGCCGGGAGGAGGGACGCAAGTGGTGTCATGGGAAGCGCTTGCTGAAAATACATAGCCCGCAAGTGGTGCGCGCGTGAGAGAGAGGGGGAGCAGGAGGTGAGCCCGCGAGGGGTGCTTGCGCGCGCGCAGACTTCACTTTTCAAGCACTGCACTCGTGCTTGTGGCGCGCCGCTGCTCACTCCCGCAAGGTGGATGCCGCCACAAGCACGAGTGTGTGCTTGAAAATGAGCAGACTGATGGCTAAAGGCCCTCCAGCAGCGCATGCGCGCTGCCTAGGTGAGACCTAACAAATGCATCAACACAAACAGCAGGTCACTGAATGACAATAGCAGGACTTTCAAGATGCCCATCACCCGAGTGAGTGGCTTCAGAACTCCACTTATACATTCCTCTGAGCTAAGCACCCGCTTCAGAGACCTGCCTGTCACTCATGCCTTAACTGCATATGTTCTGTGAGTGATGAAAGCTTCTCTTAGTCCGTCCCGCTGAATATGTTCTGAAGGGAATGGAAGGTTGTACTTGCGGCCTTGTGCGAGAGAGGGAAGCGTGCTTTGCTACTGCCATTGTGTACCTGTTCTGTGAGGAAGCATAGCTTGCACTGCTGCTGCCTGCATTGTACCTGTCCTTTGAGGCAAGAGTGTGCTGCTGCTTTGGCTGTACCTATCCTCCGAAGGAGGGAAGCTTGCACTGTTTTTGCCTGAGGTGAAACTGTTCTATGGAGAAGTGGTGTTTCCACTGCTGTTGCCCCATCTTATTTAAAAAAAACACATTATATATCAAACGCACTTGCATAACATGCCCGATGAAGCAGGGACTGTTTTACTACGTTAGGTGTGAGATGCCAAGACCTATAGTCCAGAGGAAGGCATCTGACAATATTCGGGCACTGAAACGTGTCGACAGAAGAGAAGCAGGGTCAATTATTCAGTCCTCCAATTTTTAATCTTGTGGTAGGGAGACACCAGTGAAAAGCATTTTAGCTTACACGTACTAGATTGTAATATGGGTCTGGAAGTTAGCAAAGGGAGAACACAAATGTCAACACCCGCATGCTGCCATGGACAATGTAAACTTGTTCTCTTTTTCTGCTTCTTGATAATTGGCAATGGTTCCTACAGGCGACCGTGGTCATGCCTAAATGTTGTCCACTTGCCACATGCAATCAACTGTCGCAGATGGCTGCATTTTTAGGTGATATGCCATTGCACACCTCCGTTAAGCCTCCTTGTTAGATATTTGATAAGCCATCATGCCAAGGAATCCGTGCCAACTATAAGGGCTGTTGTTTAGCTGCCACTCTACACGTGAGTTTATTGTCGGGTACCTTCAGCATATGTAGGAGGAGTTTTAGTGCCATCTGGAGGTCCTGGTACATGAGGATGTTTTATTAGTAATTTTCTATTCATTGTGTGACATCATTTGCTGTGATTGCATCATGGTAAAAGGTCACATGAGGTAATCTCCCATGACATCTTGACAACGGTCATGTAATGTCACTTCCTGTGATGTCATTCGGCGGGCAAAGGGCGCATGTTACTTCTGCTTCCCCTGGCATTTTGGTGAATTGACGTCCATGTATAACCCAATAGCACTTTTCATGCTGGGGTTTTGGGTCCATAATGAAAGTGTTAAAAGCAAAACCACAAGCCCCACAATGCAACATGCTGTTGGATGAGTATGACCGCATCATGTGTCATAGTTCCAAATCCAGATTTAAATAGAGGGTGAAAGAGCAGAGGTGGTATTTCAGTTGTAGCAGTTGACGGCTAGTGGGCCAACGTCAAAACTCTTTGAGGAAAAAAAAAAAACATGCCAAAAAGGTGTTACAATACCAGCACCTGGGCTGGTCTTGCAGTTGTTTTCTTTGGCATCTTCATTTCACACAATTGAATTAACACACTTGATAAACATTATGTGTTAAATAAAAGTCCAGGACAGGATACATGTTCAGTGGGTGTGGAGTAATTCTGAACCCTAAATATGACATAGTTTAACCTAGAGATGCACGTTCTGAATTTTGGAAGTACCTATTTGTTAGAGCAAAGAGGCCAAGGATGGAATGGGCAGGCTCAGTGCACTGTATTGCTGGTCTAAATAGATCATCTTGAAGCAGGCAAGAACTGGATGGACATGGAGAATGAAGTCTTCTGTCGCCTGGTATAAGTGATTTATTTAAATCGAGGCCTTTGAATGAATGGGCATTGTCGCTCCTGTGCTTTCTTCACTTCGAATGTGAAATCCTTGCCAGCGGGGTTAAATATTAGCTGAATATGAAACCTGAATCTCACCAGCTTCTGCACCAGTTAAGCATCCATTCACCCGTCCAGCCGGCTGCTATTTTAGTAAATGTTTATTTCTGCATGAGTGAAAGACCACTCTGCAAAGGAGTGCAGGAGTACAGGAGTACTCCTAGAAATCTAGAACAGAACAGCCGGTGAAGACTGCTCGTCTCATCGAGTGCCCCATTTCCTGCTGGTTCATTGCATAGAGACCGCTCATCAAGGTTTACCATTTACGTTCCCATTATTATTCTTTCTCCTCCTTTATAGAGGTGTTTTTCTAAATGAATTTAATATAAATTCTGTTAGCCCACCACTGGTTTTCCCATTTCCTGCCTGGCCATGAGATGGTGCCATACCTGGTTTCCAGTTATGTGTTCGATGACCCAGCCACATGCAATTTGACGTATTTTTTCACCGGTTTCCCTGTTTTCGACTTCCACCATCGGAAGCGTATCGAGAAGGTGGTATTCCATTACTTGTCAAAGAAGGAGAGACGAGGATTAAATTGCTAATGTCACACCACTCTTTTTTCTTCTCCGCTCTCACTTGATTTCCCCTGCAGATGGGCTAAATACGTGTTCGTAAAGTCTGTATCCATCTGTTTGTCAATCTCTCTGTATGTCAGTCCATGCCCGTGGCCATCTTGTAAGTGTGTTGTGTCTTGACTGACTGTATGTGTAGGTCTGGTTTTCTTGCCCGCTGTTTCCTTTCTGCATGTACGGGTATCTTCCCCTCTATGACGATTATTCTATAAAATGACTTTCTGTGCGGCGGTCTATTTCCGTGGGTGCATGACTTTAATTCCATGCACGCAAGAATATCCAAAAACTGGTTTATTCAGGGCGAACGGCTGAGTACTTGAGGTAATCTCAAAAATTACCGAGCAGGTCCAATGGAGGAATCTCTGAATGAACACAAAATTGCAGGGAAGCCACCCAATAAAACAAGCATTGGCATAGCCAATAGGTCTCGCCTTTGGGACCTTATGTGTTTAGCCAGAACTTTTGGCTATGTTGTAGAGCATTGTGGCTGCTGTGCATCATGTTGAAAAGTTATAATAAAAAGTGATAAGCATTTTTGTTACCTTTATACAAACCAATACGACATTATATACAACTGAACAACCTGATTAAAAAAAAAAGATTTTAACATAAAAAATGTCTTCTAGTTTTTTTGTACTTGCATTGCTGGCAACTTCTTCCTGCCTGTTCTCATGCTTGTTTGTTATAATTTTTTTTGTTATGGGGGAGCGGGACATAAATAACTGGGGAGTGGAGGTTGGAAAACAGTAATTTAATTAGAACACGAGCAGCGGACGGACACTAGGGGAGAATCAACAGATGCCAGATTCCGAGGGCAGACTGACGTGATGCTTAGGTGGTGCGCTGATGCAAAATGGTGGTGAGTGATGTTTGGTGCTCAGGTGGTGCCACTATATGGTGTGGATTGGCTGTACGTTGTGGATTGTGGAGTTGTGGAGTTGAAATATGTTGTTTGGTGTGTAATTATGTGGTGTGTATTCGAAATGTGTGGAGTTGAATTGTGTGGCCTGGAACTGTGGTGTTGAGTGAAATTATGCTTAGTGAAATTGTGTCATGGTGTGGGGTGCATTTATGTTTGGTGGTATGTGGCATAGAGTGCATTTATGTGGAGTGTATTTATGTTGCGTTGAGTAGAGTGTAATTATGTGGCGTGTAATTATGTGGCACAGTGGTATTATGTGGTGTGTATTTATGTTGCATTGAATAGTGTATTTATGTGACGTGTAATTATGTGGTACTGAGTGGTATTATGTTGAGTGTATTTGTTGCATTGAGTAGAGTGTAAATATGTGACGTGTAATTATGTGGCACTGAGTGGTATTATATGGAGTGTATTTATGTTGCATTGAGTAGTGTAATTATGTGGTGTGTAATTATGTGGCACTGAGTGGTATTATGTGGAGTGTATTTATGTTGCATTGAGTAGAGTGTAAATATGTGGCGTGTAATTATGTGGCACAGTGGTATTATGTGGTGTGTATTTATGTTGCATTGACTAGTGTATTTGTGACGTGTAATTATGTGGCACAGAGTGGTATTATATGGAGTGTATTTATGTTGCATTGAGTAGAGTGTAATTATGTGGTACTGAGTGGTATGTGGGGTGTATTTGTTTAATTGAGTAGAGTGTAATTATGTGGCGTGTAACTATGTGGCACTGAGTGGTATTATGTGGAGTGTATTTGTTGCATTGAATAGAGTGTAATTAGGTGGCGTGTAATTATGTGGTACTGAGTGGTATTATGTGGAGTGTATTTATGTTGCATTGAGTAGAGTGTAATTATGTGGTGTGTAATTATGTGTATGGAGCAGTTCCCAGGGCAGAGGGTGTGGGAGGGGGCAGAGTGAGGCTGCCCCATTCTTGGAAGCCTGCCTCAATCTCTGACGCCTCCCTTCATTCTACCAGAGGTGTGCCGGAAGTACACCTGCCTTGACTCAACCTTAGGGTATCTGTAACCCCACAGGAACTTGCACTGTCTCACTTTTCATTTCACAGTTGGCATTCTTTCCCAGAATGAGTATTTTTTCTTTTCTTTTGCTGAAGTATTATGTCTACAGAACAATTCAAAAACTGAAAAATACTAAAACATGAACGACCAACGCAAAAAAATAGTTTTTGTTCGACTTTTTCCACTAACTTGGAGTCTGTTCAGGGAAGAGTATTTCCCCCTCCCTGTTTACAGCAGAAACATGTTTCTCTCTAATAATCTGTCTTCCATCTGTCACCTCTTGTTTGTTTTTTGTTTGTTGTTTTTAAAGCTTGTTGGTTATTTGTCAAGGCAGCCCCAACCGGTTTCTCTTCTCATTTAACATAAATCACGTTGATGCCCCAGGTTTGCAATGGTCTAGCAAGAGTGCCACGGACCCTGATGGCAGTAAGGGTAACGGTCCCTGCTACCCCCTTTTGGGTGGCAAAAATATCCATAACTGGGGTGCAGCGGGCCCTTCACAACTCTGGGCGCCGGTGCCACTGCACCTGCTGCACATGGAGAGATACGCCTCTGCAGTCCCGCAGCGCTATGTAAAACCAGCACTTAAATAACATACCCAGAAATGGGTTTTAGGAAAAACATTTTCAACATACAACTTACTGACTTAGTATGCTCGGTTATAAATATTATATCGCTGGTTGTGGCCTCGCAGCGCTATAGTTAATCAAACACGTCCTTCGATTTCTGCTCAGTCTATCAGGACACACAAATGTCATTTCACGGACACAGATTTCTTACCCTTTAGCACTAACTTATGAACAAATACTGTGACTAAAATAGCAACGCTGGCAGCAAGAGGCGCGCACCCTTAATCAATCCGGTACTTCTTATCTAAGTTTTATTATAGCGCAAAAAAGTACCCAGAGGCCTTCAAGGCGCTGTGCAATGGTTGAAACGCCAGGCTAATATAAGACATAACATAGCACAACTAAGTGACATTTGACAATGAAACCCTCTCACAAATGCTTATTGGCGACTATTAGTTTCAGTTGATATGTTGGCACTGTAGAAAGCGCTTGCATCTGGTCTACTGACATTTCCACAGGGCTATGTGTTTTCTAAAGCACCTGGACTACGACACGCTGGCGCTATATGAAGCAGATAAACCATTCAAGTGAAACTGTCAAGGTACCTTTGCCAATGTTTGTAGCTCCAAACTGCTTGGGCAGAGATTGATTCCAGGCGCTATATAAACATAAGTATACCAAATAAACTCAACATAGAGAGGAGCTTTGGAGAGGCCCGAGCCTGGACCGGAAGGGGGCAGGGGGGTTCCCAGGCTCACGAGCTGTGCATGCCGCCGGGCCTCTGCAGCATCCCACAGCAGCTTAGATTAAAAAAAAGCGCGGTGCGCGCGCACTGCAAGGAATGCGAGGTATGCAGCTGGCACCCGGCCGTGCTGCTGCTCGCTCCCGAGCTCCCTATGGCCAGGGGAGAGAGAAGGCGGGACATGCACCCGCCTTTAGCCAATTGCGTGCTTTCTTAGAAAGACGCACGCAAAGGCCAATAGCGTGGGAGCCAAAAAAAAACACACGCACGAGCGTGTGGTCCCAGTTGGAAGCCCTTACAAAAAGCCTCGCAGAGCAACGCATGCGCGCTGGCTCAGGCGAGACCTAAAAATGATCCACCCCATGGAAGATCCTAATGTATCATTTGAGATTGGGCCACAAACCGATCACCTGTTAAGTAAAAACGTGATACTGTAAAATAAAGTGCAAAAAGGTATAAGAAAACCAAATAATCAGAAGAAGCAATTGTCTGTCCAACAGAAATAGGATACAAATGTCATATGAAACACACATCATGTGTGGCTACTGGTCACCTGTAATTGAAATTGGGAAAGTCCATACTGTTTAGGATGTGAACACTGCCCATGTTCTTGGGTTTATTGGTCCCGGCTCGTCTTTTGCTTAGACGTTCTATCCATACAAATCAGTCTAAAATGGGTTAAATGTGTCTGTCAGTGTTACATGTATGTCGCCCTGTCTGTATGTTTGAAGGTGAATCATCTTTGAAAATGTGAGCATTGGTGCTGTGTGCCTGTGTTAATGCACTTGAAAGGCAAAACCCTTTGGCTGTGTCAGTGCTTACTTGCCCCCTGGACTATATAATTTATTCTTTGGCATTTGTCCATGTATACAGCTAGGTGTGGCTGGCCCGCCATGGATTGCACCTGTCGGTGCATTGGCTTCAGTGCCATGTCCAGTTGTGAGCACCCGTGGGTGGGAATTCCTTGTTCATTACCTGGTTTGCACAAAGTAAATATGTCATAACGCGTTGTGACCCTCGAATAACAAGAGTTTCATCCAGTGTTCGATCTTTTTTGTGCTTTTGATCCGCAGTTTCTTATCCTTTTTTTCTTCGTTTAAAGTATTCGAAATAAACAACTAATACAATTGAGAGGGTTATGACGTTTTTTGATCCAGCTATTGTTTTAGGCGTGGCCCTGAATTGTCCTCGGTGGTTGAGGTGCACGAGACCTTTGGAGCTGTCAATCTATCCCCGGCCTCCACTGACAGGTGCCCAGTTTGTGACAAAGCGGTTAAGACTTATTTGCTTTGTTAATAAAAACCCTTACAGACGAGATAATGCAGTGTGCCTGTAATCGGACCATTCCTCGCGCGGAATGATCCACTCCCTCTTACTCCAGAGGGGTGCGCTGGAGATGTCCATTGACGGCGCAGGGTTTGCGGTGGTGATTCACTGGTGAGTCGGGTATGTGTGTTTTCCAAACAGGAAGGTGGGCGGGAGTCATTCTACAAAGATGAGTTACTATTTGCTTCTCCGCCGTGGCCGCAGGATTGGTTTTCGCAAGCCTGCCTTCTCCAGTTCCCATTTCTTTGTGCCTAATCTCATGAATACCAAACAAGGGTGGGGAAAAAACAGTGACACAGTATCACACCCCTGACTGGGCTTCTGCACGCGGCTGTCACTTCTCCGTGTGGAATAGCTTGGGTTCGCAATGCATCGTCTTATAAATGGACACTGGGCGTCCATTTCAAAACCCGAGAGCTCCCCTCTCCCCCTTGCTGGACATGACGCCCTCCCCCACCCCCCTTCATGTGACTGTCGCATGCTACTAGATTAAGGCATCAGGGGCCCGACCCCTCTTATTAAACTGGGACTGTACTCCACAGTTCTGAAACTATAAATACAGAAATAAAAAATACTAGAGGAGAGCCCAGAGTGTGCCGTCACTGCTGATTCTATAGCGGATATATTATTTCAGGGCGCCTGGGAGACATGATGTTTGAAGTCGTCCATGTTTATTTAGTACACTTTAATGTCCTGGCTTTTCAAGCAGTTTGTGCCAGACTTCTGTCCAGTGCTTAATTTGTAAAATATTAAGTGCCAGGGCTCTGACCAGGAGGCCACTGCAGCTTGCACCACCCATCGCCCTTGTCATCGCTGCCACAACAACTACTAACCATCTCTCTCGCATGTAAATGCGACAGTTCAGATTATTCCAGGTCCCCAAAGCTAAAGGAATGGCTGGGGAGGCAGATATTTACAATTTTAATGTATATTGTAGTCCTAAACTACCTTGTTCTGCTCATCTCTAAATTAGATGAGCAGCGCCACCATGTGGTGGACTGTTCTAAGTATGGTGTTGACAATTAGGTGCCGGTGCCGAGCACTGGAAAGCACCGGCTCAAATTAAGCACTGCTTCTGTCACTCTCCTACTGACGTGTTAGCCCAGGGAGTTAAGTGGTCGCCCCACACGTACAGGATCTAAAGGTCAAAGGATAAAATTCCAGAAAGGTCTACACCGCCCCACCCCCAACCTTCCATGGTTGATAAACTGAGCCGCAATAATTACCATTAAATGTGATAGTGGGGACACCAGTTATTCACAGCAGTACAAAACATCAAACCTGCCATAGTGCTATATTTAAAAAAAACTTGGCAGATAGTGATGCTGCGCATCTGCTATTCTTGCAGGCCTGCTCTATGTGGAATGCCAACCAGGAACCACAGGAGTTATCAAATCTCCACGGATACAACAACAAGAAAACCACAAGAGACAAACTGGTGTTTCAACATTTTTCCGACCTAACTCTAGCATTAAAGAGCTTAAGCATGCTGTATTCAAAAGAACCTTTAAGGCACAAAGGGTGAGGCAGGCTCTTGAACAGAAGACTATCCCCCTCTTCTGTATACCAACAGGTGGTTCAAACAAGCTTTGCGGCTTCATGACTCGCTAACCGAATGATTAACTTCAATCTTCCCCCACCACTCAAAACACGTGAAGGCTGCAAAGGTCTGGTCGGAAAACCTCCACTGTCCGCTCTTAGAGACTTGCCCAACATGAGACTGCCCTGACACCAGTCCAATCTACCCTTAAGAGGTACTGAGCTGGCATGCGACTGCTACCACTCCAGCCACACTGGCCTTCCAGGAGCAGTAAACTGACATGTCCTCCATGTATCCCAACTGGGAACCGGCCTTGCAAAAATATTGTCTCAATGTATCGGTGTTCAATCCAACTAACACTCACATGTCCACCGCTACAATTAACAACTTAGATTCCCCTATACTAGTCCATTACTACTCCACTTTGTGTTCTGGAGTAGCGTGCTACTCGCCAAAAAGCACTTCAGCGCCTTGTCAGGGGTAGTAAGTTCTATGTAAATACAATTACTGATTTCTACAGCTACCCTGGACTTCAGGCACATGACTTTGAGCCTGTTGCTGCATTAACAGCCTTGGAAGGGGTGGGACCAATAAGAGGTGATTCAGGTACTTACCTGAGCTGTCTACCTTCTGCAAAAAACACTTCAAGAGCTTCTTTCACCGACCTCCATGTCCTGAGGAGATTGGAAAAAGCCGGATGAGCATCAGCTGTGCAGAGCCGACACACACGAGCTGGACACCCTCTTCGTTTAGGAACTTCAAGCTTACCTTTTCTCTACTGTATGACAGTGGTTCCTCACCAGGAGACCGAGTGAAGATACAATATTTTGTGACACAATGTGGCACCATGTGTGTTGGCAGGTTTGTCCATTGCGGCCAAACTAAACCCTTGCCCCAGAGATACCGTCCTAACACACAGTCTGACAGAACAGGAAAGAGAGTCCCCATGTAGAGATGCTTATGTCATTTCTAGGGACCAAGAAAGGAGTGATCGAGCATGTAGGATATAACTCATGTCAATTAGACCTTGAGAGTATGTCTTATTTGATTACATAATGACAGGACTGGAAAAAACATAGGAAACCTTATTCTTTTGATATTTTTTAGGCTAATGGAATTGGGTCTGTGAAAGATGCTGTCCAGTTATGCTTCCATGATGATTTGTGCTTCATACTTGTTACATTTTAAAGAGGTGATCAAAATCTTAGTAAACCTACTAAAACGGTATCATGGTAATACAAATACAGTCCTGGCTTGCAGTGATTACTCTTATAATTTGTGTTTGAGCTGGATGGTTATGATAATGTAAGTAAATCGATTGTAATAAGTTATTTTTTATATAATCTCTAATTTTAATAGGTGTATGACACATTTTATTACTTTGTTTTTCATATAAACTTTGTGTTCTAGGCATGTATGGTATTTTAGTGACTGAGGCAATGCCAAAAACATAGTTGGAAGATGAAGAAAGCCACAGGATTACAAGTATTCTGATTTTGATAAAGTTTTTGCCGCTAGCTGGTTGGTGCCTCTGGTGAATGCTGTCATACATGTAGTGTTTGTCAGCCAGCCTTAGCAGTAGTATTCGCAAATTTGTAATGTTAAACCTCACTTACCAATTTGCTGTCTCTTTAGATAGGTTAGTAAATTAACCTCATGCACTACACTTTTTTTTTTTTTTTGGTAGTACTTCCTCCAAGTCAATTTCTGTGTGTTGCTGGCAGTGCAGGGAGATGGTACTCTGATGGCTAATCTCGGATAAGTTTACCATAAATCCTGCTTCCTCGCAATTGTCCTAAGTGTGTGAGCCCCTCGTAAGATAGTTGAGTTGGTAACAAGCTAGTGACAGAAATCAGGATTGTGTTGTTGAAGAACATTGGACAATTAGTTGTGGACCACAGGACAAAGAACATCGTAAGAAATGGAGAGTGCGGACAAATGATCACCCTGTCCCTTTGGGCTCCAAGTGGATGTGAAATGTCGATGAGTGCAGTTGACTGGCCAGTCTTGAAGAAAGGTCATGACCCTCTGTAAGAGTTTAAATGGGCCACCCACAGTCCATGGAACCGCCACAGTGAGGAAAGTGGAAGAACTTTAGAGATGGCTAATTCTATGGTTGACTTACCTGCTGCCCCTTACATCATTTAGTGCTCTTGATAGAAACCTGCAGCTGAATATTATTAATCCACCAGCTCGACTATAAAGCATGCATGCTCAAATAATACCTGCCTTAATTGCCTGCTTGGTGTGCAAGAGTTTTGCATGCCTGTTGGATTAATTTTGGGTTTCCTCAGCCTCGGGTGACCTCTCAAACGTCTCTCCGTGCTGTGTAACTGTCTCATCTGTTGTCAGCTGTGTGGCAGTTGTCAAAAGCAGGAGTATCTATCTCAGGAGCCACCAGCTCGTCGATCGTGAGCTGCCAGTAGCTCACTGACTGACTGTCTTGGAGTAGCTGCCTTCATGTCAACTGAGTTTGGAAGTATGGTGCTGCCTCCCTACCAATGCTGCATTTAAAAAATGTTGTGCACCAGTCTTGTGAGGGAGTGAAAGGTGACAGGTGCAGCACACAGCCCCTGCTTCTTAAATAAAAAAGCCTTGCTGCTGCTACCTGGGAAGAAGGCTTACCATAAAGAAATGTCTCAGAAAAGAGCACACTGTTTGAAAGCCTTCGCCTTGAAACCTATTGCCTCCAGGAATTCTGGCTCAATGTAAAATATTTGGAGGGTAATTAGTTAGTCTGGGCGGTGAACTCTGCTTGAGGAGTTTGCAGAGATTTACGCGTTAGGCGGAGTTCCGAAAAACTCCGATCCGCGTAGTGTAGCGGAGTTTTTTTCCTCGCTCGCGTTCGTCAACGTCAAGTTGGCAAACGCGAGCGAGGGAAATTCCACCTCCAGGCGAGATTTTTCCTCGTTCGCGATCGTCCTCATCAAGTTGGCGAGCGTGGAAAATCAACCTCCCGGTGAGATATCTCAACGCAGGCGGTCAGATTTCTCATTGCGAGTGGTCGCGTATGCTCGCAACCGCTCGCGTTGAGAAACTGTCCGTTTGCGTTGAGAAAGCTGCCGCTCAAGTAAAAATCTACTCGAGCGGCAGAAAGGAAGCAGCGCCTGCTTGCGCTGTGCATGGTGCAATTTGCGATGATTGCACAGTGCAGACAAGCACCTGGCACTGATAATCACCGCGAACAGCATTTATCCAATGCACTCCACCTATTGCGGAGCTCCGCGTAGCGCGGCTGAGTTTTTTCTGCACTTCGCAGAACTCCGCGAACTTCGCCCAGGCTTAGTTATTGGATTGCATCCAAAGATGCATTTTCAGAGCTGTACTACATTCAAGTTTCTTTCCTTTCTCATTCCGGTCTTTCTTTTTTCCTCTTCTCTTTACCTTTTTCTCCTTTTGCCTTTTTTCTTTCTCTCCTCCTTTCTTCTTTTCGCTTTTCCTTTGTCTTCCTTTATTTCCTCCCTTGTTTCTTCCTTTCATCATTTTGTCCTTCCTTTCTCTTGTTTCTTTCCTCTTAAATTTATCTCATCCTTTCTTGTTTCCTTTCTTTCATTCTTGCCTTTTTTCTTCCTTTCCCTTCTTTTTCTTACATTATACCCTTTTTTTCGTCTTCCACTTTCTGTTTTGGTCTAACCTTCTTGCTCTCTTTTTTGCTGTTTGTTTCTCTCTCTCTGCTTCTATTTTCCATTTTTTGTATCCTCTTTTATCAATCTACTTTCAGTCTTTTTGTTACCGTCATTTTTCTGTTTCCTTTCTTTCTCACCTTCATACCTTCTTTCATTTGTTTCCTCTTCATGCATTCTTTCTTTTTTTTCTCTCCTCTCCTTGTTTCTTTTATTGCTTCCCTATCCCCTTTGTTCATTATCTTTCTTGGTCCTTACCTTTCCTACTTCTCTTCCTTCCGTTTCTTTACTTCTTCCTTTCCCTTTTCTCCTTTTTTTTTTTTTCTTGGTCTCTTTTTTTTTTTTTTTTTTTTCTTCAAGTGTGCTTAAGTTACTTTTAGGCAGTAGCTCAAATTCAGAATGGATTTCATTGATCAGAAGTAGCTCTTACTGTTAAAGGTTGGAGACCCCTGACTAGCTCCACAAGACCCCTATTTTCCCCTCCCTTGCTTGTTAAGGGGTGCATCTGGAGTACATGTGGCACAAGGACCAACATACAGCTACAGAGGCTTTTTGCCTAATGCACGGTTATTCTTGCCACGGTCGTAGTGGTGTTGGCATGACTGCACTGCGAACTGAGCACCCACTTCTGATTTCTGAGTGTAGCCTGCAGTCACAGGCCACATGATCCCCTTGGCCTGCCATCATTCCTATGTCAATAAAATAAGTACAATTGAGTTGCGTAATAATGACGCACATTATCGAGCTCCAATGGTAAGTGTAATTAATTTGTCGTAAGTGCTATATAGTGAATTTTATATCCAAAAAAGGATACTAAGGTAATGAGGGGCCAACAAAATTGGGGGCTGGGGCGAATGTTAAAGTGCAATGAAATTAGGGATTTGAGGGGGCCACTTCATCAACTCATTCAAGCATGGCTGCCAACAGACTAAGATTATGTTTTTTTTACTACCCATCCATGGTGGCAAAGTGGCACATTTTCTGTGCTTCCATTATGGCCCAGGGATTGTCTTGCTGTGTTAAAGCATATGTCACGAACTCCAGGAGTTATTCCCTTGGGTAGGTTAAGCCTAGCTGAGACCCTGAACTTGTACTTGGCTCTCCAGAAGGCTAACACTGAGGAGGAGTTGAAGGCCTTTCCAGGAACAAGAAGAAAGAAGGAGGGAGAGACAGAAGAAATTGGCCTTTGAGGAAAGAAAAAAGGAAGTGAGTAGAGGAAAAGGCAGGAAAAAGAGTTGGAGAAGAAGAGTATCCTTTGAGAGAGAAAAATTGGAGATCTCAGCTGAGACAGCTACATTTGGAAAAAGCATGTCCACCATTAACCCTACAGGAGTACTGCCAAGGTTCCAAAAAACTGTCCACATTTATGTGGAAGGGCTGGACATTTTGTAATGGTCTGTGAGTTTCTGCATCATTTGTAGAGCGCTCCCTTCAAATGATGTGTTTACAGCAGCCAATTTGAGTCTCTTGCTGATGCAAAGTACAGCACTCATTGAGCTAATGCACGTAGCTGGTCAAGTGAACAAGGATGAATGACTGAAGGAAGTTCTAATCCGGTAATATGGGCTGAAGCCAGCTTGGCATATTCAGAGGTTCAATTAAAGCAAGAGAAGATGGTGTTCTTTTTAAGCTACGGATTCATGGTGCTTTGCTTGATTACAATTGTTGGAGGCTAGTGATTTTTATGCCCTTAACCTAACCAGTTAATGGTGACTGAGCCACCCAGCAGTGCTCTTTCCCCACTTAGGCAATACCTGTCAGACTTGACTGGGAAGGATCCAGAGAAACTTTCAGTGTTGGCTAAAAAGTGATTGCCTAAAAGGGTTAACAAAGGGCTGGAGTCACATGGGGCTAATCCAAAGGGAGAGAGGAACCCTCAAAATACTGGTTCCAAATTAGAGAGTAGGGGCTAAGGCAGTTCCCTAGGAAGAATAAGAAGAACATTAATTGGGTTTCAAGTTAGGAACACAAGAATTGAGGACAGGAAGGTTCTTCCAAGCTCAAGGTGATTAATTCTTATAGGTGTCACAAGGTGGGGCATTACAAAAGAGACTGTCTGGTTAAATTCCCTTAACCAGCTACACTCATAATAGAAATTCTGGGTAAAGGGGTCCGAGAGGGCCCTGTTGCACAAACCTGGTAGCCATGGACATCTATCCAAACGCCCTTGGGTTTGTGATTATGGTTTAGAAGAAGTATCTCCAACCTGAATTGATTCTGCCTGGTGCCAATGGAACAGGCTTGGTAGCCATTTGGGTATGACCATATGGATTGAGTTGAGTACCTGACTGCTCGAGTTGATGTGGAAATCAAAGGCAAGTTGGCCTTGGTTGATGGAGGGTTAAGAGAGAAGCAAGATGCAATGAGTTGATTGCCACTGGTTTATTTACAGGATCAGAAGCCTACATTGCTTGGACCACGTCTGCTAATCTAACAAGAACACAATCTGCACATCAATCTGAGGAAGAGATTGTGACCATCCTAGATCTGCTTAGATCAGAGCAAGGTAGTAAGCAGACCAGGGCAAAATATGAGCAGGCGTGGATCGTGGCATCCATCACCGCTGCTCCAGAGGAAGAGGAGGATGACACACCCGAAGCAGGCCCAGTGTTAGAATCTGGATGACTGCTATTGCTGTAGGAGTTGTTAGCTGCTGCTGGACATACCTGGGAGAAGTACTGATGCACCGAAGTTTAGTACCATACATTTGCAGGACATAGGAAGGAATCCCAGGGTCAGGTCAGCCAGGGAGTAGTTGGAAAACCCTATATTGGCAGGGAAGATTGACTGCTTAATAGTAAACCCTTGAATCCTGAGCCAGGAGCTAGCAAGAGGGTAGTGGTTCCTCTTGTGAAACAGGAATTTCATATTGTCACTGGCCCAGAAAGTGCCATTTGTACGACAGTTGGCCATCAAAAAGACCTAGGATTAGTTGGTTCCTTTGTTGTGCTGGCCAGGAATGCACAGAGACACAGGTTCTGAAGGACCTCTTCTACTTGCCAAGTGAGTGCTAAGTTGGGAAATAAAACGAAAGCATGGTTCGTGCCTTTGCCAATTGAGTGTTCCATTTGAGTGGGCATGATCGGACATTGTTGGTCCATTTGACACCCCGCTGACCCTGTTCCAGGCTCACGTAGAACTTGTTTGTGGTGGACCGTGCCGCCAGATATCCAGAGGTGGTACCTCTAAGGAGCATGACTTCAAGGGTGGTAGCTAGGATCTTTTCTTAACATCGTTCCATTTTCTAAGACAGTGATTCCTGACTGGGAAACTCACTATATTGCCTCATATATATGCGAGAGGTGGGAACAAGCTGGTGTGACCTACCAGTTCTCCACAGCTGATTACACCACACAAAGTAATGGGTTGGTAGAAAGACTTAAAATACCTTTAAGAGCATGATGGGAACTCTACCAGAGAACCTCAAGAAGTGCGATCTTCTCATGCTCTACTCTTGTTTGGCTACAGAGAAATTTCACAGAAGTTGTTAGGATTCAGTCCACTTGAACTTTTTTGGGCACCCTGTGCGTGGCCCACTCACTGTGACAGAGAAGGGTGTAAGGAACTTCTGAGTCACCTCAAAAGGATGTGGTGAACTGTCATTTGTCTCAGGAAGTCAATTGCGCAGTCTGAGTAAGGTGAAGATAAACCTTTGGTCAAGCCAAAAGCTGATGAAGGAATGGTATGGCCAGAAAGCAGCCCTGACTGGGTACCAGGAAGGTCAGGAGGTGTTAGTGCTGCAGCTCATTTGTCCAAGGGCTTTTGAGGACAAGTGGTACAAAGGAGGTTAAAGAAGACAGCAAGCCTCTTCCTGACCTCCTGTATGGTGATGTGAAGCATGGTTCTGTGGATGTGGTACGTCTTACCCCTGAACTAATGCCGTAGCATAAGAAAAAGTGCCCAGTTAATGGGATGATTGTTCCTATCTTATCTCACTGACACTAGGGTTGATGCCAGTCTGTGTCCATGCCATAGATACAGGGGATAGATTGCCTCGAAAGAGCTAGACTTACCAGATGTCTAACAAGGTTCAGGATTACATCAAGGCAAATATTGTCATCATTTTGGACTTGGGATTGATTTACCATTCCTGTAGTCTTTGGGTCAACCCAGTGGTGTTGGTGCCCAAGCAAGGATTCACAGACTTGTGTTTGAGTTGTCTACAGGGCCCTTAATGAAGTGATCAAGGCAGATGCACGCCCGATCCCCCAGAGCTGATCAGCTCTGACCAGCTGGGTGCTGCTCTCTAGTTGAAGACCTTTAATTTGACCAGTGGCTACTGGCAGACCATTTCAGCATGTAATGCCAAGGAGAAGACTGCATTCTACATACCGAACAGATTGTACCAGTTCAACGTAATGCCCTTTGGACTGAAGAATACTCCTGCCACTTTCCAGTGCCTGGTGAACCATGCTCTTTCAGGGCTTCAAGAGTGATCCGTAGCCCCCCCCCCGCTTGATATTGCATTCTTTAGTAGTTCAACAGAGGACGACCTGAAGCATCTAAAACAGGTGTTGGTCAGGATATAGGGATTGAAACTGATTTATCAAGGCAACCAAGTGCAAGGTGTGGCAGTCCTCTCTAGTCTGCCTTGGATATTAGGTGGACAATTTGATGATCTGCCTGTTGCTGCCAAAATCCAGTCTGTGTTGCAGTGGGAGTTTCCCACCACCCACATCCAAGTAAAAGACTTTCTAGGACTTATTAGCAACCATTGGAACTTTGTGGCCATCTATGGGACCATAGCTGCATCATTGACAGCCCATATATCCTGGAAACATTCCAAAACAGTGATATGGATGTAGGAGTGTCGGATAGCTTTTTATCACTTGAAGAGAGCTCTATCCAATGTGCTTGTACTGAAACCACCTGGCTGGAGTCATCCGTTCATTTTACAGACAGACTGACTGATGTTTCCGATAAAGGAAGAGCAGTTAGAGGGGGACCTTGACAGAAGAATCATCACAAATCAGTTATACGGTTTGAGACCGTGCATCCATATCCCCTGACTAGAAGTAGGTTATAAAAGTGGGGCCTAAACTACCCCACTTTGTTCCAGTTCCATGTAATTTACGACCAAGGAAGGAGTGATCAGTAGAATACTTGAAGGACTTTGGTGGAATCAGGGTTTCTGTTTCCATGACCGCCACTAACCCAGGATGAGGGGAACATCACCTGAAGTCTAGACTTCAAAATGGAGGAACTATGTATCTGCCCAGAGGAATCCTAGAAGCCTGCCTGCTGAATGAGGGAAGCAGTCTGCCTGGCCCTGAAGGTGAGATTATCCAGGCAGAAAGAATCCCAGCGCGTACCAGGTGGTTGTAGGGCAGCCAATGAGAGCTGACTGCACGAGAGTGAACTACGAGGACACTTATGGGCTGCCCCCCCTGCTCTCCTGGCAGAAACCACAATTCTTGGCCCATTGACTCAGTCTGGGCTTCAACTGCATTTTTGCTGTAGGTCTAGTTTGACAACTTCACCTGCATGATAGCCGCAGGTCTGTAATAGGGTTATAACTGATTGTCGGCCTTGCACCTTGACCAGGGCTCCAACTGCATTATTGCCAGAGGCCCAGATGAGGGCTGCAACTGCCTGAATGCCAAAGGCCCAACTGGGGTTGCACCTACCTTCGGTCTGATCACAGCAATGACAGCTGTGACCACTTCCTGCTCGACTTGGGCTGCATCTGTCCTCAGCCAAGACAGGACCACATCACCCCAACATAAGAAAAACACTGCGGCCAGATCAGTGTCTATACCGGTGCCGCAGCTACATGGACTTGCACTTAGGCTGGGCAAGGGAGCTGACTGGCAGTCTGTTTCTGTTCTCCAACTCACTCCAGTGCAAATTTTGTTTTGCGTTTGCCCCTACAGATAGGTGTGAGACCTACCGACGATAGCAAGATGCTAACAAGGAGCCCAGAGAAGTTGGCAAGACTAAAAAAAGACTGAAGGCCTTATATTGTACTTTAGCTTGATTCATATGAATTCCTGACTCCTACAAGATGGATTAGCTGAGGCAGTGGACGGGTGTAACACCTAGAGGGAATCTCACTTAGAGACACTAACTTGAATAATCATTGGATTTGTGTAGTATATAGTGGAACTGTGTGCTTTAAGTACTTTCTTTCTTGAAAAGACATGCACCTGGCTGGTCATTGAGATGGTGTCCGTTGGTCGATTGCTGAGTGCTTGCAACTCACTCTACCTTCCTGAGAAGCCTATGACCGTTGCCCTCACAACCCACATGGCCTACCTGAGAAGCCTATGACTACTTGCCCTAGCAACCCTGAGAGTTCAGTGCAGAAGGAGATATGCTTGGCCCAGTTTGGAGAGTCATAGTAGGACAGACCCCCGAGATATCGGTGGCAAACTACTTGAAACCCCACATTTGAAGTTCAGAAGCCCCTGCCTGCCCTGTGGTCCGCAACCTCGGTCTGACAAATTCCCAGGTGCAGAATTCACTAATAGCTGTGTAAATAGTATATATTATGTAATGAGTGTTTCATTGGTTCATTCCAACTTTATTTGATGATGGATTAAAACACCAAGGCCATAGTAATCATGAACACACTGTGCCATAATTTGAAATGAATGAAATGTTCTTTGCACAGCACAAAAATGGCTCAAGTTGTAAGCTTAATGATCCAGGCATAATCTTCGATAGCTAGGTCTCCATTGAAACAAGGTGGGATTAGTTGTCTTGGAGAGGAAATTCCTTTGACTTAGGTGACTAGTTTATTAAACAAGCATTGGCAAAGCCAATAGGTATAGCCCATGCAGGAGTTATTGGCTTTGGCAATGTGTTTTAGCCATGTTGTACACATGCATGGCTGCTGTTCATCATGGCTAAAAGTTAGTGACAGAGGAGAGTGGTGTGGAGTGTCTGAGAGGAATGGCGATGAGTAGAGTGTTTTAGAATGGAGTGGCAGAGAGTGGAGTAGTATAGAGTGGCATATAGTGGACTGGCACGGAGTGTAGCGGCTCGGAGGGGTGTTGAGTAGAGGGGTGTAGAGTAGAGTGGTGCTCAGTCACTTAGAGTAGCGCACAGTAGAGTGGGCTAGTATAGACTGAATTGGTTTTGAGTGTTGCAGAGTATAGTGGCATAGAGTGCAGAAGCATAGAATTCAACGGCATACAATGCAGCATTGCAGAATGCAGAGGCGTAGATGAGTGGTGGAGAGTAGATTGGCATATAGTGCAGACATGTAGAGTACAGTGGTGTAGAGTGGTATAAAGTGGCAGAGTGCAGTGGCTTAGTGATGCAGAGTGCATTGGTATAGAATGCAGTGGTGTAGAGTAGAATGGCGTAGGGTGTGTTGGCGTAGAGTGCAGTGGTGTAGCATCGAGTTGCATAGTAGAGTGCAGTGGCATTGAGTAGTTTGTTTCAGAGTAGATTTAGGTGGCGTAGACTCGAGTGGCGTAGACTGGAATGACAGAGTAAAATGGTGTAGAGTGCAGTGGCTTAGAGTACAGTGGAACAGAGTAGGGAGGTATAGAATGGTGCAGAGTGAAGTGCAGTGGCATGAAATGATAGAGTGGAGTGGCATTGTGTGGAGTATGCATGGTGTGGTAGTACAGTGCCATTACAGAGAACACATTTTCAATTGAAATGACCATTACATTTGCACAGACATACTGTTTCACTAATGAAACTATACAGTGCACAAACGATAATGTGTAGAAATGGCATTACCTAGTGTATTGATTTGTTTTGATCAAATTAAAGTTGTTTCCAACATAGTTAAAAATTAAAATAGTGCTTCATTTGTGCTCTTATTTCTGATATATTCTGAAATACATGCACAGATCATTTAAATGTTGTTGTGTACTAGAAAAAAACCCTTTCCTACCCCAGTATCCAACAAGATTGTCACATAAATCCTCCCACTTTGAAGTCAGAGAAAGTTAAGTAAACACCAAGCTCCCTGAAAGGCGGAGCCTGCCATTTGACCCCTGTCTTTGAATGCACAGCACATGTGACAAGATAAGAACATGAATTACAGGCCTATTTACAGAAAGGAACACTTGTGGAAGAATACAAGGAGAGCTAGCATGAAAAGGCTTTACTCCTTGGGATGGACGAACTCACACGGGATAGCCGAAAACAAAGGCAGCAAACAGAAAGCCAGAAAATGTAACAAGCCACAAAGCCAATGGTAAGCAATGGGCGGAATGTGTTCCCAGGGAAGCTTTCTGAATACGCTGTCTGGTAGGCTTCAACCTTAAAAGAACAACCGAACAAATTAGTTTTGGTCAGTAGACCCTTTTAACTCTCCATGTGGGTGCAAAGATGTATTTGAGCCTGAGCTCTTGTGGTCTTTGCCTCCTGTGTGCGCCAGCTGAAGGGGTAACCAGGAAACTATTGGTGCGAAGGATAGACATACGCCAATTCTTCTGTGGGTGAATCTGAGCTGAACTCTCTCGGTCAGGAACATAACTGATGTTGCCAGTGGTAAGCACAACCCCCTCTTTTCCATTTTTAAGAAGCTCGGGGGGGGGGGGAAGCCTTCCCAGGGCTGGACCAGCCTAGTTCTCAGGGTGACCTGCAGCTACTCACGAACCTGTCGAACCTGCTTACTCTCATTCACTGGAATTAGTTTTAGTCCAAGGTCTGATCTAAACCCGTGTCAGCTGACTCTCCGATGTTTACAATCTGGCTGAGTCGGTGCCATGTGTTTAAACAGAATATATGGCTGGCTCGCCCTTTAAGCATCTTTGCCTGATGCTTTGGTGTACACATACATTCTTGGGAATTGTTCACTTCGGTTAATTTCATTCATCGTTTTTTTCACCACCAGGAAGTGTTTGTTTGCCTTTCGGACAATTCCGATCTGAAAAAAACACACCCGCCCAATGTCAACTAACTTGACAAACACTCCTGCACCCTGACATCACGCTTTCCAAGCTTTTGATCTTAAGTTAAGAGACGTGGATAACCGCTGTGTTGGCCTTTGAATGACACATCAAAAGAAAAAAAAAAACTACAATTTTGGGGAAAGGGCCACGCTTGATTTGTGTATAAAATTTACTATAAAAAGGGATATGTGCAAGATCATTTCTACTATTTCCTGTCATTGTGTATTTACCAATTCTAGCTCTGAGAACCCTCTGCATTTGCAGTATGGTTTTATTTTATTTCCTTGAGTCACTTTCAATCGCCAACAAGTGTTTCCTTGTACATGACTGCAGTGCTCCTTTACCTGTATGGCATGGTTTAACCAAATGAGAAATATTGACTGCCATGAATAGTTTTCTGTGCTCTACTCGAGTGCCGAGGTGTTGCTTACGCTATTGGGTGATGCGGGGCAAATAAGTCGGAGCAGATGATTGAATCAAATGGTTTCAACCTTATCAATCGTTTAGAGCAGTGGTTCTTAACCTTTTGACTTTTGTGGCCCCCACTTAATTGTTACTGGAACCAGGGACCCCCTCTAGGTCCAGTGGTGGCTGTCATCTACGTGGGGGGGGGGAGGGGGGAGCGAGCGCAAATTAAATAAATAATACAATTAAATACTTACCGAGTCCTCTGCACCGGACCTCTTTTTCTTTAACTGCAGCCCGGCCACCAGGAAACTCCCTTGACCAATCCTGGTGCTGGAGTGACCTCATTTGGCACTCCATAGCGCTCTGGAGGCCTGCACTTGCTCTAACCCAGCTGTCTTAAGACAGCTGGTTAGAAATGTTTAAAGTGCGCATGTGTGGCTGGCCGTCGCAAGACGCCCGACCAAAAAGACATGGTCACTTTAAACAGTGCACATACAGCCCACCCTCCTCCCTGCTGCTGTCACTCAGCAGGCCCTCACACGTCCTGACTCTCTGAGGACAGGGGATGAAAAATAAAATGGTAATGAAGGGGGGATGAAGAATAAAATGCTAATGAATTACCATTTTATTTTTCATCTCTGGGGCTTTGGGGGTAATTTAAGTGGGGCGACGCTCCAACGCAGGAACAACCTCCGACTAAGTCATTACTGGAAGCTGGGACCCCACCATAAGCATTTTCGATGATTAAAATGCCAAACAATAAATAAAATATAGAAACAAGCAGTCATCAAACAAATGCATATATAATATTTTATTTAATTCACAAACAGATTAAAAAAAACAATTTTAATGAGTTTAAAGCTTTTCTAAATTGAATTTAGACCACTTATCGTCCATTCTATATTTTGTTTGAGTGGTGGGAGCAGTGTAAGTGCATCAATCTGAGGATACTAACTGCATTTTTAGCCTTCGATTTCAGATTCCTTCACATTATCAGGATGTTTTAAACTTTACAACTTTAAATTTCGTTTCTAAATTTATATACACTTTATTAATCTGTTAAAATTATTTTAATGTCTAAGCAGTCGCAAACCCCTGAGTAGGCTTCACAGACTCCCAGGGGTCCCCTGACCACTGATTTAGAGAATCCTTGGAGTTCCACAATGAAAGCCTCTTGTGGAGAAACTGCACCGCTCCTCCTTTTTTATTTTTTTATTAATGTATTTTTATTTTTTGGGAACAATCACTCATACGCCACCCATTCAACCTCTCTGGAAATGTTTTTCAACTTCTTTTTATTAGCTCCTGGGAGAAAGAGTACAAGTGTGTGTAGCATGTCAACTTGCTTTCATGTTGACATTTTTTAAAATCTCTGCCATAAGTCCCACAAATGAAAATCTGGTTGATGCAACCTGGTCAAAGCAATGCACGTTCCATCTCTCTCTCCTGTAATTGCAAATGTGAGGAAAATGCAGGCGAATGGAAGATGCTGTAAAAGTCCCCAGATATTACGAAAGCAATTCTAGTCTTCCTCAAGCTTCAGAAGGTTGAATACATCTTCTGTAGAGATTCTGTGGGATTTAAGTATTGGCTGCTTGAAAAAGGGACAAAGGTCATCTTTACTGAATCCATCATGTAAAATCTTCTGGATATTGTGCTAGGGAATTCTTCTTGTGGGTACAGTGGATGTATACCGAAAGATTACCAGCACCTTTACATGCACTAGTGAATGAGGAAGAAAGTACCTTTGACAAATTAATATTCATGCACAGGTACTTGTTCATGGCAACCCTTCCAATCTTTCGGCCTCTACACCCACCAAAACTTCTTCCTCCTCATACACCCAAGTTGCATCGGTCAGAGCATTGAGATGCGCATGCATTACATGCTCTAAGGTCTTTGTGAGGGGCTTGGCCATCATAATGTGGCCTTCATCGAGATGAGTAGGTTTCATTTCCCTAGAGGAATGTTACGATTGAAACAACATGAACACATGCACATGCAGTGGGAGAAAACCCTGTGGGTCGCTATAGATCCAGAAGATGTTCTCATCTCAAGTGTCAAGCGAGGGTTCAAATAAAGAGGAAACCCCTGCACTTATGTTCGAAGAATCGGAGGTAAGTTTATAAACAGAACACTTAAATTTCTCACCCCCTTTTTCTTCAAGAAACAGAATAAATATTAGACACACACTCAACATGGAGTTGTCCCAGATTCACATCAACTTGAAACCCAATCTGGGCAGGGCTTTAGTAACATCAGAGCATGTAACAAAGCATCACTGCTACACAAAGTAGGACATAAGTAGTATAAGAAGTAGGACATAGGCTATCAGCAGTACATCATTCATACACAGTGCTATACAAAGAGATCACCAACTCTTCTGATGCATCCAGAATTGAGCAGAGCTGCTACTGCCTAGTTAAGCTCACTTTCCAAGAAGTTAGGCAGTCATGGAGTCCTTCCTATAATGCTGCCACGGCCTATTCATATTGACATTATTTCCCTCGGGCCTTTCTTCCCAGAAGAGTTTCAAACCACCATCTTTTATTCAATAGCTTCTAGTAGTTTCTCTAAATTAAATCTGCCTTTTGGTTTGCCTTCATTTAATTGAGCGTGCAGGCCTTTCAATTGTTACTTGCCAAAGATGCCCACTTTTCAGTGCCCGTGTGTCTCCAGGGCAGAAGCCCTACTAGTCACGGTGTGTACATTCTTGAACTTACTAGGTCATGAGGTTAGCCTGAACAAGTTTAACCACCTAACGGTATATGTTTTTGGCATTGTGGTGTTCACACCCAAAGGAGACATATGTCAAAATACAAGGACCAGTATATTGTGTTTCCAGAGTTGTATGTTGGATGTGCGTTGCAGGGTAAGATCATGCCAGATTTCAGGAGAGTAATTGCCTCTGTAAATGATTTCTATTTAAATTAATTGTGAGTAAATTTCTTATGCGGATGGCCTAAGCAATCTGGCATGAATTTGGCCTAACAGTAGCAAACCCCTCGCTCCTGTTGTGGTTGCATGTTCATTAGAGCTGATTTGCTTATTTCTTAGACCTCACACGAGAGAGCTATAATCAATTAGCAGCGGCACAAGTTTTCGCAGACTACAATATATGGAGGCAGAAGAGCAGAGCTGAACTATCCTAATGTCCCCTCATCCCTCAAGCACACCAGTTTACCTGTTGCACATTTTCACAGGTGCATTAATCCTCTGAGCAAGCATGCACATGAAATCTTTTCAGGACTGGCCAAGAGATCACTTTAGCTGCCTTACCAGATGCATGTACCCAAAACAATCTGAAATTTAAAAAAAAAAATCATACATGCATAGATATGGGTACTTTGGCTCAGCCCTCTTCATTCTTTGGTCATTCACAATTTCCTTCTGCCCACCACACCATGCAGCGTGGTTCTATGAGTTAGCCTAGTAGCGGCTCCCCTTCACAACAAGTTGTGAGGGTGGGGGAGGTGTGAGGGGTAGGGGATAAATAATTTTTAAAAAGCACTTATTCGCTGCTGCCGGCCGCCATCTTGGGGTTCTTCTGCTCCGGTCCATGTACACACTGCAGGCTCCTAGACGCCAATCACGACGCTGCTCTCACACTAGTAATACAGCAGGAGAGCAGCACCGTGATTGGCGGGCTTGTTTAACTCTCGCCCAGGTCCTAGGAGCCTGTGCCTCTACTCCACCGGGCTGTACATCACAGCTCGGGTGGAGAGAGATCAAAGTGCAAATGATGGTTTGGCCAGCCTTAGACAGCTGGTCAAACCGTCATGCACAATTAGTGTACATTACTCCTCCCCTTGCTATGGCCATGGCCCCACCCAGACTTGGCTGCCTTTAGCGGAAAGAAAAATAAAATGATGATAAAATGGTTTTATTACCATTTTATTTTTCCCTTTTCCCTCAGCTGCCTGCCTCTCAGCAGGGGGGGGGGGGGGCGATGCTCCTCCACCATAGGGGAGGAGCTGCTGCTGCTTCAGGAATTAGCGCTCTTGTACTCTGGGTAATGTATTTTGCCTGATCATGTCTACACACATGTATAAAAAGAAGTGCACTTTAGAGCCAGGGCTGGTGGGCCAATACTTAACGTCGTCATGCCTTTTTTACATCTAATTTTATTTAAATCTATATTTTTTTTGTCATTCTTGTGTGTTTATACTAGGTCTTCGGGTTAAACTAATTTCAACATTAGAATACCTTTTCTTTGCACCAGTAAGAATCATATTTTCTGAGGTGTTCTCTAAAACGTAGTTTTCTATACATATTCTTAGTACACCTGTCTACTAGAAAGCATATTTACTGTTTAAGATTTTATTGGATTGTGTATTTGTTTAGCACTTACTACCCCTGGGTAGCCGTAAAAATGCTTTGCGAATGGATTGAATCTACTTCATGGAACCTAAAGTTAGTTTCAAGTGCTGGTTGTGTGTTTTTTTGGTTTATCGCATATTAAACCACACTACTAGAGATTGCTAGACTGACTAGTTGCGTGGATACCCTCATGGGTGACCAGTAGTGCTATACAAATTCACCTTGCATTACATTTCATGCAATTAAAATCTAGGGGAAGTTAGTTGTTAATGTTAGTTGCTGCAGGTATTTTAGTAATGGACATTCGCACAGTTTTGATAATGTTGTAGTATAGATGTTGGCATTCTGGGACGTGCTAATCATGGTGGGTCTTTAAAACTAGCTGGGTACGTTTAGTAAGGTTTAGCCGGGAAAGATTAGAATTATGTGGTGGAGGGGATCTGGACAGACCAGTTCAGCTTAATAGGTGTAGGAATAAGCATGTTATGCATTCAAACCATGGTTTGGGTAGAGTTCACATGCAGTGTCAAGCACTGAGCACAAGTTATAGAATTTGTTTTGTATTCATTTTTAGAGTTACACCCTTCCGATTTACTAGTTTACTGAGAGTTGTCAGGGGTTCTATGATGTTCACAGTATCCATAACTTGAGTGATGGCAAGTCTGAATGAAACGTAGTCTAATGGGTCTAAGGGCTGTGCACAGGAGCAGCTATCTCCCATCAAGTAGTCATGGGTTGTATCCAGGAGCAATTATCTCACAGCAGACAGCTATGGAATGTACACAGGACCGACTAATCCCTAGCAGACTATCTCTGTTGCATGAAGGAAGACGCATAGTTTCTGACCTTTGGCCCTTACCAGGTTCTGACAGGCCCAAACAGACAATGTCCTTAACCAGTCACCTTTCACCTCGATGACTCCAGGGCCTGGATGAAATAGGGAAGAAGCCCTGGCAATTACGTGTCATACCCTACATGTCCGACTAGTCAAGCTTGCCTTACGCCAAAGTTCAGCCCTAATACACAGGATGATCGCGTGGAGCACTGTTGCCTGGGAAATCCGAGTGACTTGGGAGAGGACGAGGAAGAAAGAAGGAAGTTGCACAAAAGGTATCTCAAATGGTCACGTTTAAAAAAAAAAAAAAAAAAAAAAAAAAAAAAATGCACACTGTCTCATTGCAATCAACAATTTTACTTCAAAAGAAAAAGTAATTCGGGACAAGCAGCAGTAGACCGTGTGGTGGAAAAAAAAGATTGAGATCATGGAGAGGAAAGAGGGGAAGATGAAGGGAAGGAGAAAGCACAGAAAAAAAGGATGAAGGGGGAGCAAGAAAAGGCGAGCGACCAAAAGAGAAGAAAAGGAGAGAATGGAAAGGCAGGAAAAGGGAGTTGAATAGGAGAGAGAAGAAAGAAAAAATAAAGTGAGCGAAAGGTAGCATTAGAGCAGAGTGCCAAGTACCTCCCTAGGGTGCCATGGGGTGGAGGGAGCTGGGAGAAAGCAACGCCGCACATGCAGATATGGTACATAATCACGACTCGCAACCTGTCAAAACAAAGTTTTCAAAAGCAGTGAGTGACACAGAGCAAATTTCGTATCAGGTTAAAGCACTTTTAAAAATAATTTAAATAAATGGATAAAGTTCCGAAGTGTATGGAAGGAAACCCGCTGCGGCAGGATAGAAACGCCTCAGCTGGCCCTGGAAGAAGAGAACGCACATCTACCAAGAACCCCCAACCAAGAGAGAAAGGACAGATGCTGTTCCATTGGCAGGCGGCCCACTGCAGAGGAGCAGCAGGTAGGACCCGAAGGGGAGGATGGGAAATCCCAGACTGTACTAGCGGAAGGACTGCATGTAGTTCGTGGCGGGACAGGCAGGAAACAGAAAGAGGGTAAAGAGAGAGACAGAACATGGAGGGTGAGCGTGTAGAGAGAGAGAGAGAGAGGGACAGACCAGAGGAGAAAAAGAGCAGGGAGAAAGAAGGGTTGGGAAAGAGTTAAATAAAAGGAGAGTTAGCAAAGGGTTATAAAAGGAAGCTAGGAAGGATAGAATAGACAGCAAAGGCGGGGAAGGGGAGAGCAGAGAAATGGAGAGCATGGCAGTATTTAGAGCAGTGTGCCTACTACTGGTTAATACAGCAATAAAAACCAGCATTTACAATGCAATCGGTCTCGCATTTGTGAAAATTAGAGCTATTGGTGTTGTAAATGTTTTTTTTTTTACTTCTGTTTGTTTTTTAGTGGAGTGGATGTATGTTTGTAGTGGAATTATGCAGTTTGATTTGTTGTGGAATTGTGCAGGGAGGAATTGTGTGGTGTGCAGTGTATTAGTATTTTTAAATTACGTGGAATGGTGAATAGGTAAGGGCGAGAGTTGTATAGAATAGATCGAAAATAAGTTTGAGAGGGATAGGTATTTTGTGTATGAAGTAGTGATTTGTGTTGGGTAGAATTGTGCGGCGTTGAGTGAAATTATGCTGAGCAGAATTATGTGGCATGGTGTGGAGTGTATTTGGAGTGTTGGTATGTGGCATGGAGTAGATTTATGTGGAGTGCAATTATGTGGTATGGAATAGTGTGGTGTTGAATTGTGTGCTGTGGCATTGTGTGGAATTATGTGGAGTGTAAATATGGGGCACGTTGCAGATTTGAATTTTGAGTGTAGGTATGTGTTTTCGAGCTGAGTGTATATATGTGGAGTGTAATTATGTGGTGTGAAGTGTAATTATGTGTAGTGGGATTATTTGGAGTTGAATTGTCTTGCACAGAGTGTAATGGAATTATGTTGCATGGAGTGGTATTATGTGAAGTGGGATTATGTGGCATGGAGCAGATTAGAAATTTGTGGAGTTGAATTTGATGGATTGGCATTATGTGGTATGTAGTGGAATAATGTGGAGTGGAATTGTGTGGTGTGGAATTATGAGGTGGTAAAATGTGTTGTGGAGTGGAATTATGCGGTGTGCATTTGTGGACAGGTTTTCACTAATGTTTAGTATGGCCAAAATAGCTTGTAAGGCATGTGCCAGAGTTGCATACAATGTGATGGACACCTACTTAATAAATGCAGCCTTTTTCAAACTGCATAAGGTGCAGCCAGTCCATTGGGGCTGAGGGGCCATGCCCCTCACCTTTTGTCCCTCACGAGCACTGTCTGTCAGGCTAAGCAAAGGTCGGCCTGACTGACACTGTTCATTTTCAGGTCAAGCAGCCAGGAGCTAGACATGGGCTTAAATCCTGCCTCCCTGAGCTGAACTTTGCTGGTCTGAGAATGTCACAGCTCCTGTGGGCGTGACCTCCTCAGCTCAGCAAAGGTCCTTGAGGCCCTCCGTGATGAGGGGTAGCGTCACTCATTGCCTCACACCTGGGCGCTTCAGTTTTAAGCCCTGAAGTGCCCAGGGTTGAGTGTCAATCAGTGACACTACGTCACAGAGTGGGGTTGTTTCAGCATTCTCACTGACCCCATCCCACTCTGTGACGACTTGGGGACTGCCGCCTTCCCTCATTGACTGACCTGCCTCGGAGGTCCCAAGCCTCCTGAGATCTCCAAGGCAGAGCTGCAGGTAAGTGTTTTTTGTATTAATGTTTCGTGCATATATGTTTGAATATTTAGTAATTAGTTCTGTGAATGGATGTGCGTGTGTGTGTGAATGCATGGTTGTGAGTGTGTGTGTCCCGCCCCCCCCTTCATAAAATAAAAAAGTGTGCTGTTACACCCCTGTCTGCTGCATACATTACATGGGTCTAGCTGGCCCCAATATACTGTTATGTGTTTGGCAGGCTCTGTATTACACAACATAGCCTCGATGCGCCCCTGGGTATATAAAATCATCTTGCCAAGTTAGGACATAAATCCAATCTTACAACAGCGGTGCATGTGTTACACGTGTGTATATCGAGTACCAACACGTTGTGTACGTTTCTGCAAGCTGTATATTACACAACAGAGCATCAAAATGCTCTACAACACACACCATTCAAAAACAATGTATAATAATGTGATGCTACCTAGTCTACTTTATATATATATATATATATATATATATATATATATATATATATATACTACGTAGCATCACATTATTATACATTGTTTTTGATAATGTATAATAATGTGATGCTACGTAGTCCATTTTTTATATATATATATATATATATATATATATATACACACACTAGGTAGCATCACGTTATTGCACATTGTTTTTGAATGGTGTGTTGTAGAGCATTTTGATGCTCTGTTGTGTAATATATATTGTGTGTTCCTCTCCAGCTAGCCTTACATGTCGGAATGCGGTTTATTCTGTTTCCAGTTGAGGGAACTGTGAAGGAAGCTGCTCAGAAGCACTGGAGATGACTCCACAATTAATTGTACATAATGGCAGAGGAATACATCTCCTGGCTCTTTATATTGATTCACCTATTCTTTCTACAGAGGGTTTTCTGCGTACACTCCTTCGCAGGTGTATTTTGAATCAAGAGAAACCACCTTTTGGCTTGGGTCTTGGTTTCCAGTGTGGTGTTTTGCCATCATGACAAGGTGCCTTTCATCTATATTGTTTGATGTGGACTAGGTAGTGTGGCATGGAGCCACCCTACCACCAACATGCTTCTTTCTCGCTAAGTGGTTGTTTTTTTCAGTTGTATGCTCCTGATGGATGTTCTTGTTTTTATTTTTAATTGGCTGGATGTTGTGTTGGGACACAAATATGTCCCTCTGTAGAGTCCGCCATGCTGCTTTTGTTTCTTGTCTTCTAATGCGGAATGCTTGGCAAGGTTACAAAATGAGCCCAGCACTTGTCATCACATGTTCTAATAGATGCATATCTATCATGAATATTGCACTGAAGCCTTGTGGACTACGTGTTCAGCGGATTGATAGCCACACTCCGCTACCAGGATTCAGCTTGGCTTGCTTGTAGGGATTTTCTCCCAAATTTGTCCTGCATTATGCAATAATTTTGCATTGTCCTACAGTACCCACATGGTAATTAATGCTAGAATGATGCCAGATGTAGCTTTCAGAATGGCTGGGTTATGCTCACTCATGTTCATGCTATACTTATTCCTGAATGTTGTTGTTCCACCAGTGGCACGTTCTGCCTTCATGCACAAGTCTTTTTGAGTGTTCCAACTGTGGATGATGGAAGTGTCAATCCAAGGCAATAGACAATTGTTGGCTTTTTCATTTGATTCACCTTTAGGAAGAACATCTGAATGTATATTACTCCATTCCTTTGTCACCAAATCTTTACATTGTTGATTTTTATATTGTTTAATTTTCAATTCTCATCTGTGTTGACAAGTAGATTCTGTCTCTCCAATTTCACATTATTAGCCTACAAATCATATATATCTGTATAAGAATGGTTAAGACCAGTCAGCAGATATATAAATCAAAGTTAATGCTAGATGGGGCCTGATCATGTTTCCGTACACTTCCCTAGCCTTTTAGTATCTTCTCACACCAAAATATCTATATATTAATAGGCATCTAACTCATATGGCTGTATTAGCTTAGTAAAGGTTAATTATTGCCAGGCCATGAGTAGTTTTCCCACATACCTCACGTTGTCATCGGGTCAGCAGTCTGAACAGAGCTGTAAAGCATCATCCCCCAAGACCCAGTCTTTGTCTAACTCCGACCCTTCACCAGTACCTTATATACCTTTATCACTAATGCTGTATTATCAACCAAAGAGGAGTCAATCATGCTTGGATTGTGGTTTTCTACAAAACTACGCAAACAATATCCCTTTGCAGAAGCTGTGAAAGATAATGCTGCTACTTCTTTCTTCTCCCTTTCAAGACTGTTCTCTACAATGCCTTCTTTCCTTGCAGCCATGCTAACAACACATGATTTGTTAGCTCTACCATATCAGAAAACATTGAGTTTCTAAACAAAGTATGGTGATCAAGCACCCACTTTTAGTATTTCTATTTAAATGTTTAATCTGCATTTTAGGCCCTTTGGCAATTATACAGTTTTTCTGTTTTAACAAAACAAAACACTATACACATTTTCCTTTCATCTTTATAATGCCATATATCATTTGGGGAGTGAAAGCAAAAGGTATCCTGGTATTTTCAGACAATATCCAAATTTCAAATTGTTGGCAGTATATGCTTTCCAACATTCAAAAACTCATGACTGCCAGTTTTCCATGGAATAACATTGTATAAACTAAAGAGTGTAGGGGTGTGGAACCTTAAAGCAAACATGCAAACTCTGTGGTAAACCATTGGGCGAGGGCAGTTGCCCCTTTCTAGGTGCGTGTATGGTGTTGATTCTGAGGGTAGTGTCAGTAGCGTGCTCCCAAGCTTAATGAATTCTTGGGAGTGGCTGCAAAGGTCACCTGGTATCAGGTGTGTGTTGTGGTCTCAATGCCTTGAGTAGTGTTCGGGGGGATTGGGGGGGGGGGGGAAGCGAGTTGGGACAGGGACACCACAGATTAACTTATTATGGTGGTGACTCCATGATGAACTTACAATGCAAAATGACCAGGGATGCTACGAAGTGGTAGTGGTAACAGTAACTCGGTCATGATGCCTGGATGGATAGTGACGAGGGGGGGGGGGGGAGGAGAGTGTTGTAACCTGCTGTGCTTCAGAAGGCTATCAATAGTGCATCAAAACACACAAGATGATGGACGGAATGTTGCACATTGGCAAAACACTCACCCCCAGTCACAGATCTGGGTTTAATCCATCGTTATTTTGCTCACCACGCCACCCCAGTTCAGACATGGCCATATGCAAATCAGTCTTGACCCTGTGCCTCATGGGAACAGTCCAGCCCGAACTGCCAAGCCATGTCTTCCCTGGACCGGAATCAAGCATCCTAGGACCGGTTTCTGGCTATCAGCCGTCATCAGCCAGGATAGCTTGACTCCAGTGGCGTAGTGAGCACGGGACCCACATCTGGGCATACCCTTCCCACATAGGGCGAACAGCAAAACACACAAGATGATGGACGGAATGTTGCACATTGGCAAAACACTCACCCCCAGTCACAGATCTGGGTTTAATCCATCGTTATTTTGCTCACCACGCCACCCCAGTTCAGACATGGCCATATGCAAATCAGTCTTGACCCTGTGCCTCGTGGGAACAGTCCAGCCCGAACTGCCAAGCCATGTCTTCCCTGGACCGGAATCAAGCATCCTAGGACCGGTTTCTGGCTATCAGCCGTCATCAGCCAGGATAGCTTGACTCCAGTGGCGTAGTGAGCACGGGACCCACGTCTGGGCATACCCTTCCCACATAGGGCGAACAGCAAAACACACAAGATGATGGACGGAATGTTGCACATTGGCAAAACACTCACCCCCAGTCACAGATCTGGGTTTAATCCATCGTTATTTTGCTCACAAGAATCTGCTCATCTAACAGCACATGCAGAATTTGGCCGGAGTATGCTTCAGCTGTGACTATAATGGGTTCCCTCACTCTCTCTGGGTATGGGATGACCAAGTGACTCCTCCCCTTCTCCCCTCCCCCCCAAAACCTGTCTTAAGCTAACTTTGTGATTTCACTCCTTTTACTTCCTTTCTATTTTGGTTATTTTTTTAAAACCATTAGTTTCATTCCTACTGAGACACCCACAACCAGATCTAAAGAGACTACATGGAAAAACACAGACATCTCCCTCGTCAATAAGTAATAGGTGAGCATGAGATTAATATTTATAAACAGTATCAGCGCTGATATTAAACCAGAGACAAACCCGACTTCAACAGGCCTTCTTTGGAGCTCTGGATTTTCCCTGCAGTGTTCCTAGTTTGGAAGCATGGACAGGATAGTTTAGACAGTGTAAATGAGTTCAGACCCACTTGGCAAAAGTCAGCTTGAAAACATTAGAAATCTAGTGCTGTAAATTCCTCTTTACATTCTGGGTGCATTTCTCACTTTTGTAAGATTCAGAAAGGCTCTTTTCATTAGACCTAGAAATCTGACTGCTGAAGGTTTCCAGGAATACTCGTATTACACAAGATATATTCATTCAGTTTTTTTAATAGAACACAAGGAAATGTGTTTTTATTTATTGTATTGCAACTGCATTATATTTTGCTTCATACCATGGAGTACCACATTTGCAGACCGGTAGCACCCTAATCCATGGGACTGCTGTGGATGGAAGAAGGTGTATAAGCATTGTTGGATATGTGGTTAATGTATTGTGGCCTGGGTGAGAATCAGAGTTGTGCTGTTCTTCGGTTTCTATTGCTGTTCGAGTGGATGAATCTCAGGCAAAAAGGAGTGAAACATTGGACACCTAAGCATTAAATGCTCTTTGAAGATCTGTGTGAGCGCATTTGTCCTAAGAGGGAAGAGTTTTGGTGTCATACATGCATGGCATATACTGCTCTCCCATGCATGCGTTACAAGTGTGCCTTTATGCAAGTGTGTAGGTGGAAAAGTGTGCACCCATGCAGTATATGACTATATTATATTGAGATGCCTGTGACCTACATTTTGTTAGAGGTCTATGGCAACCTTAGAGATGCAACTAGCACAGAGTGTAGTATAAGCTTTTGAGTTGATTTACTGGCGGAAGAAGAGCAGCCCATAGGAAGAATTGTTATGTCGTCAGTCATGGTACATGATCTGAGATTCTCAGGAGCAGTGGGAGTGTCCTACATGAATGGGCTTCATACAACTCACCATCATATGTCCACTGGTGGGTCTGTCATTGATGTCTTCGAGGACGGAGTTTTGAGACTTTGGCTAGGGCACGAGTTATAGTTACTTGAGATAACTATAACCAGTGAATTTCTGTGGTTTTTACAGTTTAAAACATTACGTTGTTACTGAACATTTCACCGAATTATGTTACTTTACTCTTTGGTTTTCCAGTGAATATCATATATATATATATATATATATATATATATATATATATATATATATATATAATCAAAGGTCACAGGGAAGTTATAGTTTGGTTCAGATTTTACACCCACAAAACCATAGAAATTCATCAGTTATAGTTATATCACGCAGGACCGGCCTGACCGTAGTGGGCACTGGGCATTTTCCGTGGTGGGCCGCTAGGGTGTGGGGCTGGTTGTGGACCCCTGGGGGGGCTTTTTTGTTTTGTTACCGGAGGCTGGTTTTATCCGCCCCCTGTAACGAAATCAGCTGCAGTGTTTTCTATGCGCACCGGCCCCCCCTCCATGAGCGGCCGGTCCGACTCAATTGCCAGGGCTGGTTAGTGTTTCCAGTCCGGCCCTGATCTCAAGTAACAATAACTCGTCTCCTAAGGTAACTAGAACTCGTGCCCCTGCCATGCACAGTTTCATCATCAATAATTTCACTGAAAATGTTTCAGTGATATCATGAGTAATGTAATATGTGGGGTAATTAGCAATGCATGGTGAGGGCGCAAGTTATAGTTAACTTAGGGCATGAGTTATAGTTATTGAGAACTATGACTGCTGAATTTCTATAGTTTTGTGTGTGTAAAATCTGAGCCTAACTATAACATCCTTGTAACTTTTTTCCAGTGAATTTCTATAGTTTGTTAATGCTATTTCCTAGCTAAAGTCCCTGTAACCTGGGTTTGTGAGTGGCTGTACAGGTGTGTGACAGTGTGTGTGTATAAGCGTGGGTGTGTGAGTGGGTATGTGAGTGCCTGTGTGGTTCTGAGTGGGTGTATATGGTTGTGTATGTCTGAGCAGGTGTGAGTGGTTTTGTGGCTTTTTTGAGTGGGGGTGTGAGCGGTTTTGTGGGTCTGTGAGTGGCTGTGTGAGTGACTGTATGGGTGTGTGAGTGGGTGTGTAGGCCTGTGTGAGTTGGTCTGTGAGTGTGTGTGGCTGTGGTTTTGTGGATGTGCAAGTGGGTGTATGTTTTTTTTAAAAATTGGGGTCTGAATCCACGGATCTGACGTGGATTTGCACAAGGGCCGCGCTGAGCGCTGCATTTGATCCATGGCTCCTTGCGCATGAAAAATAAAACCTTATTCTACAATTTCATGTCCCGAGGGTGTCCCTCAGACCTCTCCATCAGTCCCACGGGGTAAGGGTGCCTCTATCCTTACCCCTTATATCCTATTTATATTATTCACCACCCCTCCCCCCAGGAAACATTCCCGATTGACAAAATGGTGGCCACAACTTTTCTCTCTTGCCTTTGCTGTTGGCGCGTGGATCCACTACTGGGGATCCGGGTCTCTAAATATACATAAATCTTTTTTCTTTAATAACTTCAAAACTACTACACAGATTTACACCAAATTAGAAAAAGCACTCTTTCTGGACTAGCTTTCTAGCAAATTTGGTGTAATTCCATTCAGCAATTCAGGCTGTAGTCGTGTCTAAAATCCCTATGGGAAATTGCATTAGCTAACTATAACTCGGGCCCCCACAATGCACTGGTTATGACCTCACATATTACATCACTCATGACATGTTCAGTGACATCACTGATGACATCACTGACATCTCAAATGACATCACTGATGACATCATCCAGTGACTGAGAGTGTTTTGAAAAAGTTTGAGTGTTAAAAATATATACCAAGTTGTATTGGTAAATCAGTGGGTGTATGAGTACCTGTATGGATGATTCGGTTTGTGTATGACATCGTAGAAGTGAGTTATTACATGTCTTAGTAAATGTATGGGTGAGTGACTAGGTTCTGTGAATGTCTGATCAGACTGTCACTTGGTGTCTAAGTGCCTGTATGGGTTGGGGAGTGGGTACATGAGTGGCTGTATGGGTGATTGATTGGTTGTCTGAGTACCTGTATGGGTGTATGAGTGTCTGTGTGGGTGGGTGTGTGACTGCCTGCAGGGATGAGTGAATGGGTGAGTCAGTGCCTGTATGGGTTAGTGAGCGCGTCTGTGAGATGCTGTATGAGGACTGAGTGTGTGTGTATGGCTCTGTCTGTGAGTGAAGGGATGCGTCATTGGTATATGGGTGAGTAACTGCATATGTGAATGGCAGTATAGTTGAGTGTTGGAGTATGAGTGACTTTGTGTAAGTGAGTGAATTTGAGAGTGGCTGTATGGGTGAGTGTATGCTTGTGTAAGTGACTGTATAGGTGAGTGAGTACGTGTTTGTATCTGTATGAATAAGTGAGTGAGTGTGTGTATAACAATAGGTGAGTATGTGGCTGTGTGATGGACTCTGAGTGAGTAGGTGTGTGAGTAGCTCTATGAGTGACTGACAGTGTGTGAGTGGCTGTATGAGTGGATATATCAGTAGCTGTATTAGTGAGTGAGTTGGTGTATGAGTAGCTGTATGCGTGTATGAGTCTGTGTGTGTGTGTGTGGACCTATGAATCAGTGAGTGGGTGCATAAGTACTGGTATGGGCGTGTCAATGGATTTGAGAATGGTAGTGTGGAAGTTGGAGGGGGTGTATGAAAGGTTATATTGGGGGATGAGTGGGTGCATCAGATTCTGTGGATGTCATGAGTGATGTCATTTGAGATATCAATGATGTCACTGACCATGTCATGAGTGATGTAATATGCGAGGTCATAAGCAGTGCGTTGCATGGGCATGAGTTATAGTTAGCTCAGCTAAATATAACTGAATTTCTCTGGTTTTGTAAGAGTTAAACTTGAGCCTACTATAACGTCGCTGTAACCTTTGGTTTTTTTCAGTGAATTTCTAAGTTTTTTTTATGCCATTTCCTAACTATAACGTCCCTGTAAACTTTGATTTTTTTTTTGTGTGTGTCTGTCTGTTCAGTAAGTATCTCCTGCGTGATTAGCCCAAGAAGACAGCCCACACTCCAGGGTGTTGATTTCACAATTCAAATTTTATTTAGCTTGGCTGATGCATTTCGACCGGATGGTCTTTGTCAAAGCGGTGCAAAGTGAATAATACCCTTTAAAACAATGCGTCATTGCTTACACAGTAAAAATAGTGAAAAGACTATCCATATGTCACTTATACAACAACGTATTACAATACAGAAGCAATACTGTGTAAAACACAGCAAATCCTATTACTTTATACAGTCTATGCCCATAATTTAAATATCATTTGCAAAGCTCATATTTTGCTCCAGCAAAGAATATAAAAGTGAAATTAAATGTTTACATAGGTTACTCAATGCGATTTAAGGCAATACATTCTGATACACCTTTCTTAGTAGAAAGGAAATCTCCAGCGTTACCAAACATGCGCACTTAAACTACTGTGCCAAGTGGCCAACCCATCATAAAATGAGGGTACAGTGCAAAAATGTAGATTAACATGTATATCAAGCAGCCAAGAGGCTGGTAACAACGAAAAAAATTAATTTATGCTATTTCCATGGAACAGCTCAAAATAACGAGTGACAAAAATAAAACTGGTGTACACCAAAGTGAAAAAACATAGAGAGAAGAGAAAGGGAACAACACACACTACACAAACAAAATTGGTATGGGCAACACCTTGGTCTTAGACCACTAGTAAATGGCAGAGGCATCAGTATATTACTGAGGGTAGAACAATAAAAAGCATACAAGTTGGTGTACATAATAAATAAAACAATCGACAGAAGGATAGAAGATGAGGGTAGACAACCCCACTCACTCTCCAAAAATCTATATCCCATACAACCCCCTTGTCAGATGAATTTTTGCAGTGCTACCAGCCACTTGGCTGCTTGGTTTGTATAGGGAAAACATGTTTTTCTAACTATAACTAAGCTGTAACCTTTGGGTTGTTTTTTTTTCTGTGAATTTCAATGGTTTCTTTTTATTTTTAATAAAAATGTTTTTTAAATTGTAGAGTCCAGTGTCGTTGAGTGGAGTGTCGTTATGTGGTTTGTCATACAGTACAGTGGAGGAGAGTGTTGTAAAGTCTTTTGTTGTAGAGTGGAGTATTGCAGAGTAGAGTGGAGTGGCATGGCATAAAGTGTAGTAAAGTGTTATATAGTATAGTGGCACAGTGTCTCATATAGTGGAGTCCAGTGTCTTAGAGCGGAGCAGTGTGTTATACATTCGGGTACCGTAGGCTGCCATATAGTGGAGCAGGGTATTGTGGAGTGTCGTACAGTGGAGGAGAATGTCGTAACGTGGAGAGGCGTTTCATATAGTGGAGTGGCATATCGTAGAGCGGAGTGGAGTTGAGTATCATACAGTGTAGTACAATGGCATAGAGTGGAATAGTATAGTACAGTGCTGTAGAGTGGAGTTGCATATAGAGGAGTCGTGTTCTATACTGGAGCAGCATAGAGAGTAGTATGGTACAGTAGTGTAGAGTGGGATAAAGTGTTGTAGAGTGGAGTACACTGGAGTGGGGTAGCATCAAGTAAAGTGTCGTAGAGTGGCGTAGCGTAGACTAGTGGTGTGAAGTGGCATTGCACATAGTCAAGTAAAGTGTCAAAAATTGGAATACCGTGTTGTGCAGTGGAGTGTAGCGGGGTGTTGTACAGTATTGTGAAGTGCTGTAAATGACCGAGTAGAGTGGCATACAGTCTAGTAGAGTTTTGTAGAGCGGAGTGGTGTATAGTACAGTGTTGTAGAATGGATTGGCATACAGCGTTATGGAGTACAATAGAATAGAGTGGAAGGCGTAGAGTGGAGTTGTGTGTCAGAGTAAAGTGGAGTAAAAGGGATGCAGTGGCATACAAAGTTGTGTACAGTGTCGTATAGGGGACTAGGATATCGTCGAGCGGCATAGAGTGCAGTAGTGTATTGCACAGTGGCGTGTTGTGGAGTGTTGGGGTACAGACTGGAGTAAAGTGTTGGAGAGTGACAGTGTAGTAGAGTGTTGTAAGGTAGAGCTGCATATAGTACTGTAGTCAAACAGTGGAGCTGCGTAGAGTGGATTGTTGCACAGTAGCGTAGAGTGAGGTCAAGTCTCGTACTGCGGAGTAGAATGGAGTGGCATACCATAGTGTGGAGTAAAGTATGATACAGTGTATTGGTGTGTCCCAGACTAGAGTGGTGTGGAGTGTAGTAGCGTAGGTAGTAAACTGTTATAAATTGGAGTGGGGTCTCATACAGTAGAGTGGAGTGCTGTTTCATACAGTGTTACAAACTGTCATAGAATGTTATACAATAGAGTAGAGTACAAATTTGGACATTGGAGTGTACGGAGATAGAGTGGAATATAGACTAGTAGAGTGGCATAGATTGTAGTAGAGTTTTGTAGAGTGAAGGAGAGTAGACTGAATGGCGTGGTGTAGCATAGAGTGGAGTGGGATGCAGTGGAATAACGTACACTGGAGTATCATACAGTGGAATAGCATACAGTGGAGTAGTGTGGAGTGTCGTGCAGTGGAGTGGCGTAGACTGAAGTGGCTCACAGTGGAGTGTTTTAAAGTGGAGTGGCGCAAAGTGTAATAGCAGATAGCATAGTAGCGTTGAGTGGCGTGCCATGGAGTGGACTGTAGTGGCATACAGAGAGGAGTGGGGTAGAGTAATAGCATAGAGTGGAGTGGCGTCCAATGGAATCGCGCAGAGTGGTGTGGTGTCCATTGGAATAGCGTAGAATGGAATGGCATACAGTGGGTTAGCTTACACTGTAGTGGCATACAGCGGAGTGGGGTACAGTGGAGTATTGTATTGTACAGTGGACAGGCGTGGAATGTAATGGCATATAGTGTACAGTGGAGTGGCGTAGAATGTAATAGCGTATAGTGTACAGTGGAGTAGCCTACAGTGGAGCGGGGTAAAGTGTACTAGCATACATTGGAGTGGCACAGTTTTTGTTGGTCAAGGATGATAATAATGACGTCCTTTCTTTAAAGTGTTCACTTTAATGGTGTGTTGCTTAACGAGCCAGACAAACACATGTTCCTGGAATTCCGGTTGAAACGTAACGCGAGAACACACGAGGACCACTTGGCGTACTCACCATAGTGATACCAACGGCGGATGGTGCCGTATTTAAATTCTGGAAGTGCCAGGAACTGGCAATACTCGGCCGTGATAGAAAGATAAGGTACATCGTCTTAGCAACACAAGACGGAATCAGGATGGATTGATTTTCAGATAATTTAAACCGAAAGATTTACAGTGCAGATATAACCAGAACTGCATTTCACCACTGATGACTTATATGACCTACCGGGTCGGAATTATCACCGGATTTAAGGTCTAAGAGTTGTTTCACTTCGTCACAGCCCTGAAGAAGTCAAAGGTTCGTACCCCACTGACGAAACATGTGTTGGCTGGCTCGTTAAGCAACACACCATTAAAGTGAACACTTTAAAGAAAGGACGTCATTGTTATCATCCTTGACCAACGAAAACTGTGCTTTACTTTCCTTTTACTCATATGTGTGTGCATAGGACCTGTTTGTTGTAATTTACCGGACCCCAGGGTCCCTACCTGAGGGTTTACGGGTTTTCCCCTCACCTATAGCACCACATCTCACTGTGTTTTTGTGTCTACTTCACGCAACTCGGCAAGCGCCATCTCTTATCCTGTGTTAAACAACACCCCCCCCGTTCTCTGCTGTTATACATTGGAGTGGCGTCAAATGAAATAGCCTGGTGTGAAGTGGCATCCAGTGCAATGGTGTAGAGTGGAGTGGTGTATAATGTTGTGGTGTATAATGTTGTGGTGTATAATGTTGTGGTGTATAATGTTGTGGTGTATGGATGTATGTAAAATTTAGCAGCAGTATAGATTCTGGTGTGCAGCGTAAAGTAAAACAGTGAATTGCGCTGCCTTACGTTTCTCCAGATTTACCAATCCATTCCCAATCCCTGCATTGCTTTGTAAATCTGACTTAAGTATTGTGTTGCCCATGCAACACAATGAGTGACGCAAGGGTGCTGCAGTACAATAATACAGCTAGGACTTAGTTATATTTTGAGCCATGGTATACTGCGGTAACTTTGCGGTATACCATGGTACATGGCGATGACAAGCCAGTATATAATTAAGCACTGCCTCTTTTTTAGAAAATGAAAAGGCAGACGTATTGTTTTTACTACACTTCGGCTGTGTTCTGTGTTAGGGTCTTAGATGTAGGTTTTATTGTATTTCCCTACCTATTACCACTTTAATAAAGTAATAATAGGTAGGGAAATCTATTCATATATTTTTACATATGGTTAAATACGTTTACGGAGTACTGTGCTAGTACCTAGTAGGTAATGTATTTTTTAGGAAATATTTCTTTTTGTTTTCAATATTTTTGTTTTTACGTTGTGCAGTATTTGCTTGGTATTTTTAGGAATTTCCGTGGTACTCCAAGCACTTTTTTTTAACAGATTTAAGTGTTAAAATGGTAAATACACTGTATCACAAAATATTAGTGAAATATAGTGTATTGTAGTGTTTTTTCAAGTTTAAGATATTTATTTTATATACCGCAGTAATTCCTAGGTAGTTTGCGGTACTCCGTAACTATAATATATATATATATATATATATATATATATATCTCTCAAATCCTGTTCCTCTGAATGCCACCCAGAGGAGAAACAACACAGGTACGGACCACCAACACAGTTCAAAAAGAATTCCGGAGACGCGGGTTCACAGCTCCATTGATTTATTGCATGAACATCAAAATGGTACAGACAAGTGTCCGCCCCAGACGCGTTTCGATCGCCACAGCGATCTTGATCACCTGATGCGCTGGTGACGGGTCACCACATTTAAACTTAGTGTGGCCATTCAAGTTAAGGGATTGGTCAATTAGTGAGCATAGACATAGAAAAAATATATGTGTGTGCACTCAATACTTAAGGGGCAAATAATTAAAAACAGCCTTAGTATGCTTCATTGTTGACGACTGCAAAAAAGTAACCAATATGTTCTAACACATGTAAAAATAGCTGCGATTGATATGCATAGGTTTCAATTAAAAACAGAAGTTGCATTTGTTTGAGAGAGAGAGATATCGATCACTTTTCCTTGGGTTGTTGTGAATGATCCTGGGTGAATGAATAATGACAAATTTACTCAAATTACTGGCAAGTGCCCAATAAATCATGTCACACAAAGTATCACAGTGGATCTATAGAAAGTGTCATCCAAAATCTATCATGAATACATTATTGAACTCTCATAAATAAATACCTAAAACCTGATATAAAAAAATACGCATTACAAAAATTGTTAAAAATACAGAGTTACTTAAAAGGCATAGTATGGATAAAATCAATGCTCCTTAAAAAGTGTGCAAAACAGTGCAAAAGTGCTAATGTGCAAATCCAAATAAAAACCCCAAATAAACAACAATAACATACTTGGTGGTGGGGCTGTGCAAGAGGTCGCAGATTGATTTAACTTAGATGTTACTAGTGAATAGATTATTCAAGAGCTAGTGCTTGATTGTATCATCCGGTAACAATACAGTACATTAGATATCAGTGCAAAATATTATTGTCCACGCTCCTGATCTTTTTTCTTTAAAAACAAAGGGGAGAGATAAAAATGTCAAAAAAAGACGGCAAGCATTGGTCTATTGTATAATCAAAATATCAACATATCAAGATTGTGAATAAAACCCTTGAAACTGTTGTGAAAATGTACCATGAGTCCAGGAGGACCCTATATTCAACTAGATTATAAAAAATAGTGTAGGTCCTCACTGGTATTCAAACCGTTCGGCATTCGAGTATCAAGGGTTAAAATAAAGGAAGACTCCAACTGTCTCAATTTCCTCTCCCTATTACCACCCCGAAAGGAGGGAGGAACTGCCCCAATCAGAGTATTTAAGGTCATTAACTCTATTTTCATGTATGGCTTTAAAGTGCCGGGCAACTAGGTAGTTTGGGTCCGAATTGACAATTGCACGCAAGTGCTGCAATATTGTACATTCTAACTGATACACAGCATATTCTGTCCGACAGGTGTAATGTTCTGTTATTGGGACTGGGATGTCACTAAAGGCTTTGCAGTATTCGGATAAGTTGACTCCAAATTTGCAGGCCCGACAAGAGGAGCATTTAAAAAAGCCCGATTTGGATAGCCAGCTATTACTTCTGGACTTGTTTTGACCAGGGCATCCTTCATTGAAGGTGCCCGCCTAAATGTTATGGCAGGGAGATTAGGTAACAGGAACTTCAATGTCAAATCAGTTAAAACTATAGGCCAATGTTTGTATACAATCTTTCTAATACTCTTCTCTTGTTTACAGTAGGTGGTAATTAAACGGATAGATTGAGTGTCATCTGGTATGGGGTCATATATATATCTATATCCAAGAAACGTGGACCGCCAATCAGTTGCCGCTCTCAGCAGCGCGGGTGCAGCAGCTCGCGGAGGCGGCTCCGCGACATATTTCGATCAAGAACCAATGTCAGGAGACAAACACAGCTGCGCACTCAGGCTCATATGGAATATGAATATTTATTCCAGCTTATTTCATCGATGTAAGCTAACACAAATGCGTTTCGGCCGCTGGCCTTCGTCAACCTCTTCTTAAAATGTTCACTCCCACGGCGTTTGGGTCTCGGGAGCGAGCAGCGGCGCGCAGGGTGCAGCTGCATTCCTAGTCGCGTCGTGGATCAGGTTACTAAATAAACACAGCGCGGTCGCTTTCGCTTTTAGTTTCTGCTGTATTTTTATACCGTCGTACATCCCAAGCCTGATGCGTGTCCTCTGTTTAAATGTAACGTCCAGAGATGATTTCTTGAAGCAGAAGAGCGTGTTCGGAGGTCTGTGTGTAACCACCGTTTATGCTGCCGCTAACACTATGCCTGCTGCCTCGAGTATGTAAACCGACCCTCCCCTCACCCTCCCCCCTCACCCCCCCCACAGGAGGCCACCACAAACGAGAGGTGCAAGCAAGGTATCGTGGGCAGACGTCAGGGTTTGTGGTGCATGCGCAACAAGCCTCGCGAGGATAGAACCCGACATTAAAACTGCCCGTTTTATGCACAGGGTAGAATTATAACCCGGGAGGCAGCCTACCTCAGAAGATGGCACAGCTGCTACCTCCGGAGTATGCAAACAAACACATGTAACATGACATTCTGAGGCCAGAGACAAACCGCTGCCTGGGAAGTAAGCACATGTACTTAACGAATTCCACCCCAAGTGTGTTTGTTTTCCAACATGCCTGTGAGCTCGCGACACAATGCTGCTGAAACCCGGGCATCCCAACCATTTGGCCAAACTCTTGCATCTCTTCATTAGTTTTCACGTCTGCGGAGCCTTTTGGTAACACATGCGGAGAGTTTCAAAATGTGCATATGTATCCACGGGGTGAGAAAATAATCTAGTGTGTGACAAATCACACATCACATAAGGTGCAATCATTTAATAAGAGTGACTGCCAGTTTGTCAGCCATCCATCAGGAGAGTCACACGCAGTCTCTATAACACGCAAACTCATCTTGAAACAAAAGCATACTTTTAAACAAAACATGGACTTACAGACCAACTTTCACGTAGGGCAATCACAGGTCCAAATGCAATTCTGACTGAGTAGCGTCAAGAAGGCAACGCTGAAAAAAAATCCGATAGTTTCACTGACAATTTGTCGCTGGACTGCAGGCAGAACGAGTGCAGGATATCAGACACGCAACAGTTGATTCCGCACTGTATGGGTCTAAGGCATCGAACTCCAAATACAACAAGCATTGGCATAGCCAATAGGTCTCGCTTTTGGGACCTTATAAGTATTTAGTTATGCAGCACAATATCCTTGGTGCAACAACATCAACTGTTGCATGGCTAAACACTTATAAGGTCCCAAAGGCAAGACCTATTGGCTATGCCAATGCTTGTTTTCCCTGTGATGACTATCCGCGCACAGGGCATGCTGACTTTATTACAGCAAAGTGAAAGGAAAATGAGCTGATGGGCTTGTTTTACTTTTACTAAATCAGTGCTCTGGTGCATATCTCAGCCCCCCAAGCACGGATTCTTTTGGGAGAGGTATCGTTGGAAAGGGGAGAATCTCCCCATTCCTGAGGTGATTGCCACAGGAGAGTGATTTCCCCAAGCATTGAGATCCACCCATTAGGCACCAGGGATGGGGGAGCGGTGCCTTAGGCTAGGGCTTCTGCTCCTCCCAGCACATTTCATTATTACGGTCCTTCTGCTCCCCCCTGGGGGATGGATGGGGGTAATTACCCACGATCTACCACCTCAAGGCACCAGAAATCCCACTAGACACCAGGGAAAGCTTTTCAAAAACATTTTTTAATATAGGGGTGGGGGCTGCCCGCCAATGGCAATGCCCCCACCCCACCTAAATGGGCCGTCAATCTTTCTGCCCCCTCCCCCGAGGGTGGAATGAGGGCAATTTCCCTGATATGCCCCACTGGGGGGTGGAAAGACCACTAGATGGCAGGAAAAGGGATTTTTTTTTAATTTCTTTAAATAAAGGGATTGAGCTACTCACCATGGGCATGGCCATGCCTCCACCCCCAAAATGGAGCAGACAGTCTTTCACCCACCCCCTCTGGGTGGGCAAAAGGTGGGGGGATTACTCCAAATCTCTCTCCCCTCACGGGGGCCCACTAGACACCAGGGTTTAAAAAAATAATAATAATAATTTAACGGTGGGGACTCCCTGACATGGCCATGCCCTCAAACCAGAGCAGACTGTCTTTCTTCCCCCCCGGGGGGGTAGATGGGGGTGATTACCCCCAATCTGCCCCCAGGAGGAGGAGCAAAAGCCCACAGTTCACCAAGGCTTTACATTTTTTTTGCCCCCACCCCAAATAAATGTGCCCACATTCTTTCTACATCCCTGGGGAGGGGGCAGATGGGGTGATTAACCCCAATTTGCCCCTCACCGAGGGGCAGAAACCCACTAGATTTAAGGGAAGTTGTTTCTAAAAATATAGGGGTGTGGCTGCCCACCATGGGCATGGCCATGCCCACACCCCAAAAAGAAAGCAGGCAACTTCCTGCCCTCTAGGGGGGCGGATGGAGTGATTACTCCAAATCTGCCCCCCCAGGGGTGACAGAAAGCCCACTAGACAGCAAGAATTTCAAAATAGGATGTGGCGGCCTACCCTGGCAGCGAGTCATACCCTTGCTCCAGTGGGTTCAATAGTGCCTTTCTGCCCCCCTGGCCGCAGATGGGAAGCTTGCCCAATTGAGGAGGTTTCCCCAAATGTGCCCCCAGGGTGAGTAGAAGATCCACCTGGTGCCAGGGATTTTGCCTTTTGGGCAAAAGAAAGTGCTACAGATGTTGCACTTTGGCATTGGCCACACCCCCACCCCAAAAGAGACAAACTAGTCTTTTTTTCCCTCCTCAAGGACAGATGGGAGGTGTGCCCCCAATTTGCCCCTGGAGAGAGCAGAAGGCCCCACCATCGCCCCTAAAGCCTTAACAGTCTTTCTGCTCCCATGCGGACTAAATCATACTTTCCCAATGGCAAGCGAAAGGACATTTATTCGTTTGGCTGTAGTTTAAAAAAAATTTTTTTTTTACGTATGGGCCAGGAGAGTGTGGCTAACTCCCAATATTGTCCCACTTGCATTGGTGAATAGCTGCACTTTTTGGGCTTGGGTAGGCTGCCACCTGGAAAAACCTGCCAGACCAAGACCGTTCTGAAAACTAGACATACTGAGAAGTCCAGGGTGGTGAGCTTCGCATTGATCCCACACCATTTTCTTACTACAATGCCCTGCAAACTTTGACTAAAGAGACACATTTCCTTTATATTTATGTGATAGAAACTTTTGAACTTCACAGGAATTCACAAAATTCCTACTACTCAGCATTGCCCTACTTGCGCCGAAAAAACACAGTTCCTCTTGCGAAGTGCCCGCGATAGCAACAGATCAAACCGAGGTCAATGGTACTCTCATTGACCATGGTTCGATCCATTCCTGTAAGGAAAATGCGTTCAATTCAGATGAGGTTTGCAGGGCATAGTGGGTAAGAAAACCTTGTGGGATCCAAGCAAGAAACACCACCCTGTAATCCCCTGGTTGCCTAGTTTTACATGGGTGGTGCCACAGCACGTCTCCAAATCTACAGCTACCCCTCTTGCTTATCTATCAACATAGCACATCTGAAATCCACCATATAGTTCTATCCCATTCAAGAGGATGTTTTCGTTGATGTATTGAAAACCCTGTGCTTCACCTTGAATACGTCCTTATCTCAGGGTGTCCTTCCAGATCATTCGAAGACGAGGCTAATCATCACCTCTGTTCAAAATTGTGGCTTTGGACAGTTTAGTGCTGCAGGCTTTCCGATGAATATTAGTCTGCCCTTCACAAGCACAACTATTGAGAAATTGTGTCTCTTAGCTGCAGCCCTATATTTTGAGGTCTTCCTGCATGTAACCATCTCAGTGCTGTTAGGTGAAAGAAGTGGACAATTGCTTGTGGGCTACTTATGTTGAGAGCACTTGCCTATTGGTGCGTCTGATCCTTCAGCCGCTTTTGACACAATGGTACATGAACCACTCGCTTAATTTTGTTTGAGCTCATAAAGGTATGTAAGGTTAGTGTCTTAAAGTGATTCATATCTTTTTACAATGGCTGGCCATGGGTTATCTGAATCGGTGCCTCCACATCATATTATCATGGGCCTGGGGAGTACCTCATAGTTTCTTCATTGATGGCACTGCTCATTTTTGCCTTACTGAAAGCTCTCTGTGACTATTCTTTCGGATTTAAAATCCTTTTTTTAGAGTTCTATGACCCAGAAAATGAATTTGTTCAACTATTTGCTTTTCTTGCATTGATACATTAAACATTTCTTACTTAACTTTCTGGCACCGATCTGACTTGTATTTAAGCATATTGACAGTGGAAATGCACTTCTGGTTGAATGCCAAAGCCTGCTCTATGACCTCTAAAAGCCACCTTCCATGGCAAAGTCTGCTTAGAAAATCTAATTCCTTAATTCAAATTCTAAAATATTTCTAATGTTAACTTTTCGAACCAGTGTTCTATTTTAGTTCCGCTATCTTGTTTACAAAGTGCCCTGCTTTCCTCACAAAAGTTGCACTTTGCTGCAAATTCCTTAGCAACACACAAGCATTTTCTGCAACTGGGGATGAACAGAATCTGATACACTGATTTAGACTTATCTACACTGTTCACATGATTTTGAAATTCTTCCCCCACCTGTCTGTCTGTTTCCCTCGATAATAGCACTTCGTAAGGAACAGAGTAGGCAGCGTTTTTATAAATAACAATTTCTGCAAATCCAATAGATTTTCCCTACGAAAGCTATTGCCATGTCGTACAGCAGTTGCAAAAACAACAATTGATGGACAGAATGCAAAACAATGTCATACATTCACCCCAATACAGAGATCTGGGCCTAAATCCATTGTTTTTTTTGCTCACCATGCCATTCCAGTTTGAACCCAGCCATATGCAAATCAGCCTTGATCCTGCGCCCAATGGGAACAGTCCAGCCTGAACTGCCAGGCCGGGTCCTCCCTGGACTGGAAACAAGCATCCTAGGACCGGTTTCGGGGTTTCACCCCCTCATCAGCCAGGATAGCTTGACTCCAGTGGCATGGAGAGCACGGGACCCACGTCTGGGCATACCCGTCCCACTCGGGGTGACAAATGCAAAAACAACAATTGATGGACAGAATGCAGAACAATGTCATACATTCACCCCAGTACAGAGATCTGGGTCTAAATCCATCGTTTTTTTTGCTCCCCATGCCATTCCAGTTTGAACCCAGCCATACGCAAATCAGTCTTGAACCTGTGCCCAATGGAAACAGTCCAGCTCGAACTGCCAGGCCAGGTCCTACACTGTTCACATGATTTGGAGATTCTTCCCCCACCTGTCTGTCTGTTTCCCTCTATAATAGCACTTCGTAAGGAATGGAGTAGGCATCGTTTTTATAAATAACAATTTCTGCAAATCCAATAGAATTCGCCTACGAAAGCTATTGATTTTAATAGTTTTTTTAGCCATGTCGTACAGCAGTTGTGCAGCATGGCTAAAAGTGTTAAAAAAGAAAAAAAAAACAATGACGCACCCATGATTTGTGAGGTTTTATTTAGTTTGTTTAACTGCTCCCCTGAGGCAACACAGAGGAGGGATGGCGGGAGGCTAGGACGCGGGTGGGAACAAGAGCACAGGCAACAAGGCATGGGGGAGCACACAGTCAATGGAGAGTAGGTGGGGCAAACTGACGGACAATGGAGGTTCTGCAGGAGGGTCTGGGGCAAGCACATGGACAGTGGTGGGTTGGCAGGAGCAGCTGAGGCAAGGACAATGGATGGGACTGGGGGAAAAGTACTCGAGGGGAGACATCTGAAAAACGCAAACTGTCATTGAGTGCTTAAACAAAAAAGTAGTGAAGGAAAAAATAAGCAGGGGAAGGACACAAGTAATGTGTCCATGTTCTAGGCAAATGACAAACGCATGAAAAGGAAGGGAGCCTAGGGGAGCTGACCAATTGGGAACAACCAAATGAGTGACAATGAAGCCAACAAATGGTAAGCAATGGTTTGCCTCTAAGCCCCCTGTAGGGTATAGAGGTCTAGCAAGAGACAGCACATAAAAGCATCATATGTCCACTGAACCATTTTTATCATGACTTTTGGATTTCAACAGCACTTAAGTATTTATACATCAGGTTGTTAGTTACTAATTTCTACTCATTTACATATTTCTTCATGTTTACCCATTCTGTTTTGCATCACGTGAAATATTGAGAAAAATATAAAAATTAATAAAAATAGTTTAAGAAATACACAAATTAGCTTCAAGTACAGCAACACTTTAAAGTCTGAGTTTATACAATACAACTATAAATCTCGATATATTATGTTCCTTATACATGTATAACCTTTCTATGTAGTTATGTATCTATATATTTATTACTTTACTCCCTTCTGTAGAAGAAAAATATCTTTTGACTCCCTCCAATGCACTACTCTGTCTCTCCCTATACCTCTCGCAATATATCCTCTACCTCCACTCTGACTCATCCCAAACCTCATTCTTCTACTATGATCACCAAAATAACTCTTTCTAGACTCTTCCTCCTCTGGTCCTCCTTGGCTCACCCCATACCTCATTTTACTACTATGACATTCCTAATCCATTTCTCCTTTTACTCATCCCAAACCTCATCTTACTGCTATGATCTCCCAAATAACATTTTCTAGACTCTTCCCACATCTATCCCTCCATTATCCTATTCAATCGTACTAACAGACTTGCATGTCTACCGCTCAAATTAACTCCCATTTCCCTATACTAATCCATCACTAATCCTTTTTGGGTCCCGGAGTAACATGCTACTCACTGAAAAGTGAATTGACACCTCATCAGGGGTAGTAAGCGCTATATAAATACAATTACATGTGCTGTTCTAGGCAAGACCTAAAAACTGGGTTGTACAGTTGATGTGCCTGATTTTTCTCCAATTTGGGAAGACTGGAATTGAGAGGATTTTCCTGTTTATTGGCCCCTTTTTTGGTGAATGTATAATATGATCTCGGGCGTTTTCTTTGAATAGAGTGAACCTGATGCTTTATGGCGATTTGATAACTCCCATCCATTGGTCTGAATTCTACAGCCTCATAATTATTGCATCTCATTTCATATTTCATACACGTGTTGATTTCATGTGTAGTGATTGGCTTTGTATGTAAAGCTTTCTGTGAGACATCGCCAATCAGGGTCAGGTTTTAATAACTGGTTTAAAAAATAATAAAATATGAATAAATATAAAGGATATCCAAGTCCGAGCAAAGCAGAAAGAATCCGGACAATATTGTGAAGGATGTAGGATGCTTTGGCTGAGGGTTTCACGTGGCTAAAACTGAGGTTGAACAGTATTTGATATCTACGCTGTCCTCTAGAAGCTGCTTTGCATGAGAATATTTCAAAACTAGTCGGATTACTAATATTTACTTCTGCATCACATGAAGATTCGTTACTAAGGTCCCTTTAATACAAAACAGACTAACTTGCTAGCTAGTGTAGTGACTGAGACATGTCGACTAACGGGTTGAGTTAGGAAAAACAAGCTTGAAGTAAGCGTAAGTTTCTTTGTTCTGCTAAAATGGAACAGGAAAACCTTTAATCTCTTAAAAGCAGAAACTTGTGAATTGCTCTAGTACAGGAAGTATTGTCTCACTGGCTTAGAAAAGTGTTCGTGTGTGTGTGTTTTGGTGTGTGTGTTTGGTTTGTGTGTGTGTGAACGTGTTTGGTTTGTGTGTGTTTGGTTTGTGTGTGTGTTTGGTTTGTGTGTGTGTGTGTGTGTGTGTGTGTGTCTGTTTTGTCGTTATCAGCCATGGACTCCATTCATCCAGATCCCTTGGAATGTAGCGTGCTCATTAAACAACTCAACTGTGACAACGTGTCTTAGATCAAGATTAAAGGGGAAACAAAACTGACCGAACGCATCCAGCAACTTTGGAGTAACGAATCTCAGGCTTTGGCGTCCAACTCACCAATGCAGTTAAAATCTAGCATAAAGGCTGCCGCGTGCTCGCACCCTGAGGGAGGCTGCTTTGTAAACTCATGTGGGTTTCTCTGACCTCAGGAGACCACTTTATACTCGCTCACTCTTTGTGATAGGTGGATGTGTGCTTGAGTAGCAACTAGCTTCTTGTGTAGTTGGTTGTGGTACTGCCACCTGCCTGTTTGTCTTCAGTCATGTGCAGTATTCAGTATCATGCCAGCCTGAGTGGCAGCTGTGCTTGTGATGAGTTGTAAGTTAAACTCCATGCAGCCTCATGCATTGAGATTTGATGATTACTCAGCTGCCCTGTGGTCAGATGATGCATTACTTACTTTTTTCTGCTTGGACGGTTACAGGGAGAACATGCCACTAGCTGTCATGGATGTGTGTGCTTGAGGTCCCCAGTTAAGCCTCGGCTGACGCTTTTGTTTTGTTGTCTTTGCGCCCACGTCAACTGCCAAGTCTCATGTTCAGACTGTCCGGTTCTACAGGATGCTTACTTTCAACCTGCCCTGCAGCGAAACGCTATGATGGACCATAACTCCTCCCTACAGATGGAAAGGGTGAATGGTGCAGTTCCTTCTAAGCTATTGAGACTAGATGGGTTCACGAGTCACGACCCATCCCACATGTGAGCAACAGAGGGACTTTTCAGTCTTGTATTTACTAAGATCAGCCTGCAAACCAGGAGAGTTGGTGATCTTCTTCCCTGGCCACCGAAGAACGTGGTTCACTGGGGGGTCTGTCTAGATTTTACTCACTGGAGCTCTAAGCAGGCGCATGGGTGGGTATGACACTCAGTTCCGTTTCACTCCAATCTCTGATCCTCTTTCAAATAGAAGTACTCCTGAATGCTCATGCATGGCCTATTGCTTCCGATCTGCTCACACTTATGCTAGTTCCTTCCACATGTCTGTGAAATCAGGACTGACCAGATATGAGGACTAGGGTGCGAGCATTCAAAGATGATTCATGCCGACCCCTGTTCCCTAGTTGAGGTGAGAGCCAAAGAGTTAAATACAGCACCAACATCCCCTATTGTGGGTTTGCATCTGTACAAATACAAACTTGCCATAACCTACTATTTCCCTCAAGGTTTGAGGCCTGAGATGACAAATTTTAAATTTACAACAGTTCTTCTGTCCTTCTCCAAGTTGGTTGACGACACAAGGCACAGTATTTTCTCCTCTCTACACTTTGTGGCAACTATTTTTCTTCAGTGGCACTTCAAATTGATTGGTGTGTTGTTTACCTTCTATGAAAAGCACAAAATGAACACCGTCTTCAGTAGGCCATGATTACCTGCAGCACTTGCATCACAGCATTGCAGTGGTTGTTAACTTAGGGGGGCGGGGCAGTGTTTTCTGTTTCCGAAGATTTAGGATCACAATCCTTGGGCTCTTAACTATTCGGATATTGTTAAAAAGGATAAGACCACATTGACCAAAATGGGTCAATTTGCTGAACGTGTGGAATATTTTTAATATTTTCAGTGCACTATTCAATCAAGGGAAATGTGAAGCTGCGGTTTGTGCCAAAGACTTGTTCTACATAAGGAGAGTACTTAGCAGAACTCTTGGGTGGGCGGGTGTACAGAATATTTTGCCATTTGCCGTTCTGCAGGCAAACTCCTAAAAATATTTTTTTCTTTCTTAGGTGAAAAAAAGAAAACCAAGACTATCGACAGTGAACTCAACCCTGTGTGGAATGAGGTGAGTATACTTAACCCTTTTTAATTTGATTTTTTTGTTTTCTTTTTTTATATTTGGAAGCTGATTTACATATACTATTAATGAACTCTTCATAAACACCTGAGAGCATTAAATAGGTGTGAGGTTTTAAATATACGTCCGGGGAGAGCCTCCTTCCGATTTGAACAAGGGGCCTACTGACTTAATAATAAAGAATTTCATGCCAGCCGCTCTTCCAAACCTTTTATATTTGTACATAACTTACTGGAGGTTGCCAGTTGGTATTTATAGTTATGACCATGTTTCCATAGGAAAAGCGTTTTTGACTTGCCTATATCTTTGCCGTTTGATCGAATCTTCACACAATTTTCAAGAAAGTGTGCCGGTGATACTTGTTGTGCATGGAAAGTTTCAGTGCAATCCATCAAGCGGGGGCTGATAAAAATGGGGGTCAAAAAGTGTTTTTCCCATGTTAAATCCCATAGAGATTTTAGTTGCGACTACAGCCCGAACCCCTGGATGGAATTGCACCAATTTTGGCAGAAAGGTAGCTCGTAAATCCCCTGCAAACCTCAATTTTAGAGCTATAAATAAATCGTGTTCCTCACAATTCAGTGCGGGAAAGTGGTGGGATCACCAGGTTGACTAAAATTTCCTACCACCCAGCGTTCCCCCAGGTCTCCCAATAAAAATGCTACCTCACTTGTGTGGGTGGGTGAAGTGTTTGCCACAGGGAAGGGCCCAAAACGTATTGTGGAAGCATCAAAAATTATCGATCACAAAACTACCTGGTTTTGCAAGAGGGTCACCTGCTTTTTTGGTCCCGGGCTCGTCGACCATGCAGGGAAACTTACCAAAACCCACATAATTCTGAAAACTAGACACCCAGGGGAGTCCAGGGACATGTGGCTTCCTTGGATCTCCCAACGTTTTCTTACCAATATTCCCCTGCAAACATCAGATTTTGCGAGGAAAACAAAATTGCATTTTCCTAATTTCTGTACAGGAAAGTGGTGGGTTCACTCGGTTCACACAAATTTCCTACCACCCAGTGTTCCCCCAGGTCCCCTGATAAAAAAGGTACCTCACTTATGTATGTGGGCCAGGTGCCTACTACAGGGAAGGGCTGAAAACATATTTTGGAGACATCAAATTTATCTATCACAAAATGACCTGGTTTTGCAAAGGGGGCTCCTGTGTTTTTGGTTCCGGGCTCGGCGGCCATCTAGGGAAACCCAGACATTTCTGAAAAATAGACACCCGCTGGTGTCCAGGGACATGTGGCTTGCGTGGACCTCCCCATGTTTTCTTAGCCAGAATCTTTAGTAAACCTCAAATTTAGCTACAAAATCAAATTTTTCTCACATTTCTGTCTGTGATTACCATGCCGGCACAAATTTCCCACCTCACAGCATTCCCCTTGGTCTCCCGAGTAAAATGATACCTCACTTGTGTGTGTGGGCCAAGGGCCTGTGACTGGGAAAAGCCAAAAACGTAGAGATTGAGGGGATAGAGCGAGCTCTAAGCGAGATATATTTTTTTATATACATTTTTTGGCTGACTCTGCATTGGACACCCACACAAGTGAGGTATCATTTTTATCGCGAGACCAAGGGGAACGCTGGATGGTGGGAAATATGTGCCGGCATGGTGATCCCAGACAGAAATCTAAGAAAAATGTGATTTCTTTTTTTTGTGCTAAATTTGAGGTTTGCAGGGGATTCTGGGTAGGAAAACGTTGTGGGATCCACGCAAGCCACACATCCTTGGACTGCCCGGGTATCTAGTTTTCAGAAATGTCTTGCTTGGTAGGTTTCCCTAGATGGTTGCTGAACCTGGGACCAAAAATGTAGGTGCCCCCCTTGGAAAGCCAGGTCGTTTTGTGATAGATAATTTTGATGTCTCCAAAATATGTTTTCAGCCCTTCCCTGTAGCAGGCACTTGGCCCACCCACACAAGTGAAGTACCATTTTTATTGGGAGACATGGGGGAACGATGGGTGGTAGGAAATTTGTGTCGGCCTGGTGATCCCACATCTTTCTCACACACAAATGTGAGGAAAATGTGTTTGTTTTTTTTGTTTTTGTTTTTTTACAAAGTTTGAGGTTTGCAAGGGATTCTGGGTAACAGAAATAGATGAGAGCCACACAAGTCACCCCACCCTGAATTTCCCTGGGTGTCTAGTTTTCAAAAATGTACAGGTTTGCTACGTATCCCTAGCTGCCGGCTGAGCTAGGGCCTAAATTCCACAGCTAGGCACATTGCAAAAAAAGGGTCAGTTTTCTGTGGAAAAATATGATGTGTCCATGTTGCGTTTTGGGCTGTTTCCTGTCGCGGGCACTAGGCCTACCCACACAAGTGAGGTACCATTTTTATTGGGAGACTTGGAGAATGGTGGGTGGATAGAAGTTTGTTGCCCCCTGCAGATTCCAGAACTTTCCATCACAGAAATGTGAGGAAAATGTTTTTTTACAAATTTTTAGGTTTGAAAGGGATTCTAGGTAACATAACCTGGTGAGAGCCACACAAGTCACCCCGTCCTGGATTCCCTCGGGTGTGTAGTCTTTTTAAAAATGTGCAGGTTTGCTAGGTTTCCTTAGGTACTGGCTGAGATGGGGCCCAAAATACACAGGTGGACACTTTGCAAAGAAAAGGGGTCAGTTTTCTGTGGAAAAATGTGGTGATTCCATGTTGCGTTTTGACCCATTTCCTGTCGCAAGCAATAGGCCTATCCACAGAAGTGAGTTACCGTTTTTATTGGAAGACTTCGAGGAACACAGAATAGTAGAACAAGTGTTATTACCAGTTGTCTTTCTATGCATTTCTGCCTTCCAAATATAAGACCACGTGTAAAAAAAGGCATTTTGAAAAATGCCCCCAATTCACATGCTAGTATAACTACCCATAAATTCAGAGATGTGCAAATAACCACTGCTTCTAAACTCCATATCCTGTTCCCATTTCGGAAATACATAAGTTTCCTTGATACTTATTTTTCACTCTTTATATTTTACCAAATGAATTGCTGTATACCTGGTACACAATGAAAAACCATTGCAAGGTGCAGCTCAATTTTAGCTCAGGGAACCTCAGGTTCTTGGTGAACCTACAAGCCCAATATATCCCCACAACCAGAAGGGTCCCGCGGACGTAACTGTAAATTGTTTTCTAAAATCTAGCATAGTTCGAAGAAGTTACAGGTGAAAATGTAGGCACAAATGGCTGGTTTTTTCAACACAATTTCTATATTTTTTTTATTTCTACTGTTACTTTCTATGGGAAAACCTTGAAAGATCTACACAAATGACCCCTTACTAAATTCAGAATATTGTCTTTTCAGAAATGTATAGCTTTCCAGGATCCATTATTGGTTTCATACCCATTTCTACCACTAACTGGAAGGAGGTTGAAAGTACAAAAAATAGGAAAAATAGGCTATGTCCCAGTAAAATGCCAAAACTGTGTAGAAAATGTTGGTTTTCTGACAAAAGTCTGCCTGTTCCTGAAAGCTGTCAAGAAGGTGAATTTAGCACCGCAAACCCTTTGTTGATACCATTTGCAGGGAATAATCCAGATGCTGTCATCTGCAGCACTTTGTTCCCATATTTCCCAAAAACCCAGAATGTTGCCGTATTTTGCCTAATTTCTTGGTCCCCTCCAGGGGGATCCACAAACCCTGGGTACCTTTAGAATCCTTGGGATGTTAGAAGAAAAGGACACAAATTTGGCGTGGATGCCTTATGTGGACAAAAAGTTATGGGACCCTAAGCACAAACTACCCCAAATAGACAAAAAAGGCAGTGGGACGGGGGGGAAGGCCTGGCCGGTTGTTGCAGGGATTCTGCCCAAAAACAGAACTATGTGCAGTATTATAGGACCTTGGTGTATAGGGACTGAGTCATCCTACCACCTTAGTACCCATGAGCCCAGGACCGACTGGCTATAGTGTCTCACTTGCTCACCTAGTCACTCACGGAGAAACAAATGATTAGACACCCCAGAACAGAACACTCCCAGATCTCTCAGGAATTGCAGTAACAAGTCACACCCTTTCTCTCACCCTCTTGTACTTGTCCACAATAAAACCAGACAGAGACATGAACAAGTTTAAAATATTTATTTTAACGAACGTGCTCTAAGATGCAGTATACATGCCACAACAAGCAGGAAAATGCATAGTACAAATACAGTCGGCATAGCAGCTAGTCCATAAATCATGAAGGGAGATGTCATCATGAAAAGACAATGGAGCCTAACCCCCCTCCCCTTGCTAAGAAGCAGTATTATTATATATTAGAAGATCTCTGGGCTTTGTCAGCAGACCCCATACCTTAGCCTATAGATGGTAGATCTACATCATAGGTGCTGTCTTGCTCTTTTTCCTGGAAAGATCCCTCGCCAAGTTTGTCCTACGTATTCGTGTATCCCAATAAGACCAAAGTACGTTGCCCCAAACAACAGCTGCATCGGTATGTTTGGTCTAGGTGCTAAGGCCTGGCCAGAACAAAATAACAAGGGGCATCGTTGTTCGACCTTGCTCACAATGTTCAGTCAAAATTCCAGGAACCTGCAGAGTGAACACAGCAATGAGTTCTCATGTGAAAACAGCCATAGAAGTTATTGCAAAATAAAGTCGTGTAGTAACGTGCGCAAAGCAGCAGGCAAGCTGCAGCGTGCTCATGCTAACTTAGAGAAAACGCCAATGTCCCCATAGGCCATGTGCACACTCCCCTTGGTCAGGTCGTTAGCACTGGGCTAAAACAAAAATCAGAGGTAAGCAGAGGCAAAGCATCTCGGTGGTATTCAAATATTCTCGGACCCAAAAAAAAGATTCTCAAAATTAAAATAGTCAACTGGGTACCCAAAAGTATATCCATTCACAGCGAATCTTCAGAGTCAAACATGTTGCGGGAAAAGTGGAATGCCATAAACTCTAGTATCTTGTCTGAACCTTCCATGGTAAAAAGGTGTGCCATCCAATTAAGTAAGTCGAACGAGCGCACATGCTCCTCATATTCAGAGGCCATTAGGAGCATATCGGAGCAACCTGCGTTAGCTTCGATTAAACTTAGATCCAAGAGGCGCTGTGCACGAGCACAGGTACTCAAGTCTAACGTTGGTCCAAGTAGAGGATCGCACACTTGGCACCTACCCACGGAACAGTCCTGGTAATGGGCCATCAACGGACCGATCAACAGTTCATAATCCAGGGCAGCGTGTGATGTATTGGAGAGGCAGTCATCCAGGGCCCATTGAAAAGGGCACCGGAGGCAGTAGAACACAGGTTGAACGCAGGTAAAGTAGGTATAACGGAAGGTCAGCCAATAGTCGACGTTAAGAGCCTCTAATGGCATCAGACCAAAACGCTGCTGCATTCGATCACGGTACAGCTGCAGCTGGACCGGGCTTCGCAGCACCACAGGTCGAGCAGCCATTGTGGAGCAGCAGTAGAAGTACAAGAATGCCACAAATCAACAGGAGCAATAGGGGAAACCCTTCGAATGCGCTGGAAAAAATAGAATGGATAAAAGCTGGGATTACTCTAAAAATAGTCTGACAGGAGGTGACCAGGCCGGATCCCACAAGTTTAAAAAAGTGTGCAAGGCCCTCTGTATCAGACTCATTAAATATTTTGTTAATTCTCCAGTATGGAGTGGGAGATTTGTGTTTAATAGTGACTGAATCTCACTTGCAGTTTTCGCCACCTGCAATTCGAAGGTCTCACGAGTGGATGTGAGTGCCACTTCTTGTTGAAACAATAGTGCTTTGAAGTCTGCTTAGCTTATTGAAATCTGTTTTCAAAGTTGGAATGAAAGGCCAAAGCGAATTATCTACAATCCCATGCGAGGGTGGAAACAGGACATTGCTGCACCATGTAACCCGTTGTGAAACTTTTACTATATATGGGATGCCTGCTCGTAAGCCGCAGCAATTGTGGTTATTTAGGATAAGATAACTGCTGTTAGAAAGCAAAGTTAGTGTGGGAATAATTGCGGGGACCGGGGCCCCTTTCAAAAAAATAAGCCAAATTAGGGGCCAAAACCTTACAGGCACCGTGAAGTTTTTCTTGTTTGCAGACTAGGGAGTGTCCTACTGTAGAATCACAATCCTCCACTGTAAGGAAAACCTCCTTATATGCTCGTTGACACCGAAACGTGAAAGGCAGGGACCATAATTCATGAATATAGCTACTTCCGAGGGGCTCATATCTACCAACCGGAGAGTGTTTCATGGAGGCTGTAAACTGGAAGAGTGAGATAGGCAACGAGACAACCCCATATATCAACCACACAGCTGGATCAGTTTTTGCCACAGAAAATGGTAACTGTTCTAGTTGTTCAGTATGTAACAAGGTGTATGTTGTCTTTCATTGACATCAATTTCTTTTTATCAGTCAATTTAAATGGTAAAAACAGTGCGGAAGCATTCAGGTAATCCCATGGTACTTTTCCACTTTTGAGTGTTTTCAAGGTCCAACCAAATTGCATTACAGAACTTAACTGATTTTGACCATGGTACAAAACAGACACTTCATTTTGAACAATGTCAATGACTGATGATACAATATTATCCAAAGTATATATACGAGAAGAGTGTATTAATGCTGTTATCGACTACTGCCAGAAACTTATCCAAATTACCGTGGTCGTTTTGGCGCAGGCGCACCGCAGCTTCCATCTGCAATAGCTTCCAAAATTCATTATATGCTTCATAAACAAAACGTTTTGTTCGAGGGGACTTTAGACCCAAAACAAAATTAGCAAGATCGATTTCACCTGATAAAAGGGAAAGATGCTGTTTCACAGATGACAATGTGGAATGTTCCAACCACTGTTGACATAATTTACCTACAGAATATGTGGTAACAGTATGGGAATGTGGAAAACGAGGATCAAGTCTAGACTGTGTAAACCCATTTGTGGTATTCAAAAAGCGTAATTGACATGCATTCGAATTCGTTGGCCACAATAACCATCCCAAGTGGTCAATATTGGAAGAGTTGAGTGTGCCATTCTGAAACAAGACAGTTAATTCCTCAACTGTGTAGTTGGTATATGTTTATTATAAACAACAAAAGAGTGTACCTTTGTAGAAAGAGAAGAGCAAATGTGCAGAATCCCACTAGGTTCTATAGAAAGCCCTCACTCACCAACCTGGTTGGTGACATGCTTCATCATTGGGCCCCACCGGGAGAGGCTGAATGCCACCCCGGTGTGCTGCAACGCCAGAGTTACTGCGGAGCTGGAAAAAAGTGATTTGATAAAAAGGTGAAGGTGAGTTAAAAATGTCTGAATTGTGTCAAATATGTTTTATTAATTTGCCAATCAGACATGGTTAAAAATAAGGTGTTGGACAAGAAACTGAATAGATTGTTCAGCTATGTCCCCCTAAGATCTGGTCAACATGTTTCTGCCTATGTGTGAGTAATTATTCAGGCATTCGTCAGGACCGAAGGTGAAGTGAAGTGAACCCCGGCGGTATGGACGCTCTAAGGCCCACCCTAATCTGAGGTTATAAATGTAAAAATTAGATTCTGACTGTAATAGTCATATGATCCTCGTGATTGAGAGGAACCGAGTTTACTCTGTATAATGATACAATAAACAATGACAAACAGACATACAAGAAAAGAACATACAAAAGGTAGCTTTTAGATTTGTTGTTCGCGAGTATGTTATGATGCAAACAACATACATGCACATGTGCTCTTCGGAGTGCACTTGAACTGTAACACTGGTCAGGTAGGCTACGGTGCTAGATATTGTGCACTTAAAAGGTATCACAGGATAAAGTGACAAGGACTAGACTAGCAGCATTAGTATTCAATACGCCCATTCCGACGTCTAATCATAGCCAGTAACCTGTGGAGACTATATAGGCTATAAGAGAAACGGACGAAGACAAATGGTGCTATACTATCAACGATTGGAAATGCTGAAATATTAACTAGGGCTTGATCTCTTTTCATTTTATGAGATGAAGTGTGAGGGGCCAGAACTCCATTAACTAAGTTCACAGCAGAGCGTTCAGGTGAGTAATGGCCATTAATCAACAGTAAAAACACAGTCACTACCCCAATCCACATGAAGAGGAACAAGTTGACTGGAATGTGCTTTGGCATTTTGAAAGCACTGAAAAAGTTTCTGCCTTTACTCCCTCTATCCGCAAGGGAAACTGTCACTTGAGCACTCATTACCTCGCGCATTGACTATGCCAATGCATTGTATACCGGTCTGCCTGGCTATTTACTGGGCAAACTTCAGGTAGTTCAAAATACTGCGGCCAGAACCCTTCTTAACTGTCAGGCAGCACCTCCGTAACCTGCACTGGTTACCGGTGAAAGCACGGGTGAAATTTAAGTCCTTGGTAATGGCACATGCTGCCATCCATGGGTTTGGCCCGATGTACCTAAGGAAACTCTTTCGGTTCTATGCTCCTACTAGGCAGCTTCGCTCTTCCTCATTGCTGATGACATGCACCTCCAGGTTCTGCCTTAAAAGGGTAGGTGGCAGCCCCCTTGCTTACATGGCAGCGGTGGCCTGGAACCAACTCCCTCTTGACTTGCGCCGATTGCAGGACCCTAAAAATTTCAGGAAGAGACTTGAGACTTTTCTTTTTAATTAGCTTCTCTTTATTTAAGCTGCTCTTTTCTTTTTTTTTTTTTCTCTCTCCTCACTGGGCTTGCGCAGGGACACTCTTTGAGTAGCTGAGCGTGTTACAAAACGCTTTAACATTAGACCATCGTCAGCACCATCCAGACATATGTCCAGGGTGGGACCAGGTAAGCCTTAATCCAATTGATGGAGGATAACGGGCTTACGGATGTATGGGAGCAGTCAACCCCTTTGGCGACAGGGAGCACATACTATTCAGCACCTCACAGGGCTGTAGCTCGTCTAGATTATTTTCTAGTTTCCTCTTCTCTCCTCTCCTTCTGTAAAATCAAAAAACTACCACGATTGGTATCTGATCACAACCCCTTGGTTCTAGAGATTCAAAAGCCTGCGGTAATTGCACAGGTAACAAGCTGGACGTTTGAACGAGCCTTATTGCAGGATGTAAAATACGTTGAACACATGAATAAATGGCTTAAAGAATTTCTTGAGGTTAACAGCGGGAGTGCCGAGCTCGGGGTAGTTTGGGACGCTCTTAAAGCAGGAATTGGGGGGGAAACTATGAGCTACTCTTTAAGACGGAATAAGATGGAAAAATTGGAGATGGAGGCGACACAAAGACTAATTGCGGATCTAGAAGAAGAATTGGTTAGAGTAATTGGCTCTAGTCGTAACATTGATGAGATTGTACAGAAACTGGCATTAGCAAAAGCTACCGCAGGGGATACCATTGCTGCGAAAGCAGCTGGTAAATTCTTGGCGTGGAAACAAACCCACCATGAATTTAGCGAACAAGTTGGACATATTTTAGCAGTAAGGATCAGACAGATAGCTACTAGGGGGGATATCGCGGAGATTAAAACATCGGATGGGACGGTAGTTACCACCCCTAAGGGTATCTGTAACGCATTTCATGGGTATTATCAGAATCTATATAGTGAGGACATTGTTAGGGATTCTAAAGATGTAAGGGATTATCTAGAACTAGCCCCTATCGAGGTATTCTCAACAGAAGACTCCATAGCCATGGAGGTCAGTTTTTCAGATGAAGAAATCCAGGGAGCCATTAAAGACTTACCATCAGGTAAGGCGGTAGGCCCTGATCTTATTCCGCTAGAATTCTATAAAATCTTTTTTTCAATTTTGGGGGAAGTTTTATGTTGCGTAATGCGCCAGGTACAGAACGGACAAACACCTCCGCAGTCATGGGGCGAAGCTAGTATGATCATTTTTTTAAAGAAAGGCAAACCCCCTAACGAACCTGGATCTTATAGGCCTATTAGCCTAATGAATAGCGACGCAAAGATTTATTCAAAAATTTTAGCCAACCGCCTTAGTACAAATATAGGGAAGGTGATTTCGACTCGCCAGCATGGTTTTTTTCCTGGCAGGGGAACTGCTGAACATATCAGGAGAGTCTGCACCCTGTTTGATGGCACCTCAGTCACTCGGGACCCTATGGCGCTTATACTGCTTGATGCGGAGAAGGCGTTCAATAGGGTCTCGTGGGGCTTCCTCTGGTCTGCACTGGAGAATGTAAACATTGGTAAGGGGTGCATAAGAGCTATACAGGCGTTGTATAGGAACCCTAAGATTCGACTCCGTGTTATGGGAGGACAGAGCGATCCAATAGATGTCAAGCGAGGAACTAGGCAGGGGTGCCCGTGCTCACCCCTTCTTTTTGCTTTTTATATTGATCCCTTTATCAGGAGATTAGAGGTGAACAGAGACATTCTCCCAATACGGCTTAACGGATTTGAAACAAAGATCTTGGGTTATGCAGACGACCTGGCAATTACGGCCGCTAACCCCTCTGTAGCTCTAGACGAAATAGAACATGAGGCAGAACGCTTTGGGGCAGTTTCTGGTTATAGACTCAACCGGGGGAAGACCCAAATCGTTATTAATGAGAAGACCAACTTGGCAGACCCAAGAGTGACCGATTCGGCCACTTATTTAGGGGTTGTTATCACATCGGATTTAACTAAGGTCGTTGAAAAGAATCTTGCACCAGTGATCCAGAAATCAAGGAGGGATCTTGATAGGCTGAATAATTTACACTTTTCGATTGTGGGAAGATGTAATATTATTAAAATGATATTCCTCCCAAAAGTCTTATTTGTTCAGAACGATACCGCTGAAGTTTGAGACCTTTTGGTTTAAAGAAATGGAAAGAATGATAAATAGTTTTATTTGGGCACAGGGGAAGACGAGAAGGGCACTTAAATTTATGTCCCTCCCCAGGGAGAAAGGGGGTTGGGCAGTGCCTGACTTAAGATCATATTATTGGGCCCCAGCATTACAATATATGCGTGGGTTACTGGGAGGCACGGTTACTGACAGGTGGAGGGATGATGACGCTGTACCGGATGTATATGATCTACTTATAGATGGTGAAGCGCGTAATTGGCTTTTGAGTTTTAGCGAGGCCAGCTATTATAAAAAAGTTAAATTTAAGACTTTGGGAGCAGCAATATTTGTTTGGTCTTCTGTTAGGAAAAAGCTGGGATTGGGCAGAATAAACCGCTATACTCCTCTATTTAGGAATCCATCCTTACCTGAGGTTTTTCATGACGTTGTAATGAGGTGTTGGGACGGGTTGGGTGTTAAAACTGTCGGCGATATTATAGACTCTGATGGCATAATGACATTCGAAAGAGCCCAAATCCGGTTTAATTTGGAGCGCAGGGAATTTTTTTAATTTTTACAGATTCGGTCGGCCCTTGTAAGGAAAAGTGGGGGAATAAGAGCATTCGACAGAGACACAGTTATGGAAACGGTGCAAAACCCCGAAGGGTGCTCTATCACCCAGATTTATAGTGCGCTAAACCAGCTTCAAAACGATGATTTGGGAAAATATTTCGAGAAATGGCGGGGGAAGCTAGATATTGAAGGGACTGAGTTTTTAGTCTCACTTAAGCTAGGATGTACGGTATTGAAGGTAGCTAATTTACAAGCTCAACATTTTAAAACCATCTTTGAACTTTACTATACCCCTGCAAGAATAGACCAATGGGGGGGGACTATGGGCATTTATTGCCCGCGCTGTCACAGCGCGGAGGCCGATACGGTACATATGTTCGCCTCTTGCCCTATGCTGGACCCTTTGAAAAGGGCAATTGAACAATTTATGGGACAAACCTTGAGGATTCAAATAAGATTAACTAATGAATTAGTGGTTTTAGGTGTGGGCAGGGATGGAGTTCATGTAGCTCACCGCGAATTTTTATTTCTTGCCATGGCGGTTGTTAGGATTTGTGTGGCAGCCGCATGGAAGGACCCCAACCCTCCCACCTTTCAACAATGGGTATCACGGCTTTTAGCCATCTATAGTCTGGAAAAGGGTCTTTACGAGAAGAAAGGGTGGAAGGCTATGAAATTAGGGAAACTTATCTGGGCCCCAGTAACGGATTGGAAGGCTAGATTGGAGCGACCCCAGCCATAATTTTTGGTTTTGAAAAATAACATCTGTTATGATTTCAACAGCTTTCTCACTTTTTACTTATTGGGGGGTGGGTATCTGGAATGTCACAGATTTAACGAATTTTGTTTTGTCTGACCGCTTCGCTGAAGATATACCCATCAGACGACTTGTTTTAATTCGTGTCCTGTCTCACTCTTCTTTTTTTCTTTGATTTTCCTTTTGGTGTAAAGGAAACCTGTATAATATTGTATGGTTTTTTGTAATGATGAATGAAAAACTGATGGTGAAAAATAAAAAAGTTAAGAAAAGACTAATACGTGTAGGGGGCTCTGCCACAGACGATGAAAACGAAGATGTATCGGAAGGAAAGCTATTACGGTCCATATAATAACCACTGGACCCCAGCTGAAACAAAGGGGGCTGTTCATTGGAAGGTGAATGAATTGTACTTTCAGGAATGTCAATTATAAGTTCAACTGGAGGAGAAGTATACTCATTATCCACAGTTGTAGATCTAGAAGGTAAAACAGGCAACAAATCAATTGAAGATTACATTTCCCCCTCCATTTGTTGGGGACTATTCGAGGAAACGGACGCCATCGAATTCAGTGAAATATCCTGGTGCAGAATACTTGTAGGCATACTATTCAGTATCGGCCATAGGGTGTAGCTTGACATGTTCGATTGAAATGTAGCGATTTTCCTTACGACCAGGTAGCGGAGGCAGAATCACAGGACGGGTGCCCTTTAAACCAAGGACTCGTACTGGTGCACGGTATGACGGACCAAATTCTTTTTTTGTTCTCCACTTTCTCTCGGGCCAGATCTCCAGCTTTAGGAAGCCAGCCAGAAACTGGAATCAGCACAGCCACATCCGTGGAAGAGCGCAAATAGGCTTTCGCTTGTGTGTCACGAGCCTTTTGTAGATCTTGTTACATAGCACAATAGTTATCTACGTCAAACGTTGTGGCAGCCACCGCAACGTCTAGACCATCAAGGTCTGGCACAAACATTTTAATGCCAAAGAGCATTTCATTTGGGGTCCGCCCACCCAGAGATCTTCTAGGGAGATTATTAAGTGCACGTTGAACTCCATATAGATGAGTCAACCAGCCCTGACCAGTACCTAATACTCTTGCTGTTAAAGATTGCTTTAAATCACAGTTCATCCGCTCCACAACAGAATTGCCCTCAGGCCGATATGGAGATTAGAATTGCACCTGCACCCCCAGAAACTTCATCGCATCCCGGTAAGCCTTGGAGGCAAAAGCAGGACCTTGGTCAGAATGGAAGGTGCCACAGGCAAATGTCCCTACAAAGACACGCCGTTCGAGCGTCCGCACTATGTTGTGGCCAAACTCAAAGGAATCTAGTGCATGAATCCACTGCAACCAAGATGTACTTAAAAGCATTATCAGATGTTAAAGTACCGCAGTGATCAAGATAAATACAACCAAACGGTTGATTTGAAATGTACAGTTGAGTGTGGGGCAGAAGTGAAACCGTGGAAGGCTTAATCTTTTGACAAATGTCACAGGAAAGAACATATTTACATGCCTGTTGGTACAAACCACGCCACCAAAAACGTTGCTGTAAAAGGGAAATAGTCGCTGTCACTGCAGCATGTGCAGAAGCAACGCCTTCATGTGCGGCTATGATCAAAGAAAGTCTGCGGACCACGTTGGGAATCAGCCGATCACCAACGGATGGAATAGTTGCAAATGGAATTTGATCTTTGATCAGGCGACAAGTGGTATGTATAACGTGAAGGGAAACCTTGGGGAAACTCCGTTCCCTATAGCTGCTAGAATATCATCATCAATTTTAGTCATAGACCTAGTGACTGCTGCTAATGCACAAGCAGCTACCGCAGATTTGGCTGCCTCATCAGCCAGCGAATTACCAACAGCGTGTGCTCCAACACGTTGATGGCCCAATGTATGGATAACATGTGTGAGTGGCAAACCTTCCTTAAGAGCGGCCACTCAGACCCAAAGCGTTTTATGCTTTATTGTGCTGCCTTTAGAATCACGAAAATTATTTTGTGTCCAGAAGAACACATTTTCATTAAAGGATTGTACACAGTAAAACGAATCGCACACTACAAGTGTAGGAACATCTGGATCAGCAAATTCAAGAGCCAAAACCAAATCATGGAGCTCCGCCAATTGAGCCGTGCAATCTCCAGGAGATTGTTTGTGCACCAAGGAGGATTTAAAATCCCCATCAACAATCGTACCTGCCACAATCGCGCAGGCTGCCGAATAAGCATGTTTAGAACCAACGGCTGGCTGCGCAGACCCATCAGTATAAATAATGCATTTGGACTGTTCAAGAGGGAGTAATGATAAAGGAGGAGGATGAATATGTTCATATTGTAAAAACTCCTTGTTGGAACCGGGGTTACCGATTCCGGCACGGTAGCATGGCGCGAGGCGGAAAGGCACCCGAAGGCAATGTGTAAGGCAGTTGTGCAGCACACACTCACTCTGACTCAGTAATGCGGACGCAATAATGTGACACCACAACAGGCCTGTGGATTAAAAACAAGTTCTTTTATATAAATCAATGCAGCATCAGATGAGGCAGAATAATTCAGGGCAACATTTCAACTCTTTGAAGTACTCAATTAGTGCGTCATCTCATTAAAGCACCATAGCTCATCAACATTGTAGGCCACTAAAAGGCCACAGGAATCATCTCCTAACACTTAGCACCAATAATGATCACAGGGTGCAGGAATAAAACATGGGCCTAAAACATGCAGTTCACCTCCTGAATACTCAATCTCTTGTAAATTGACATTTCGCATTACATCTAAAACAGGGCCTGCGTTAATCTAGGTGCACCCACATCTTGTACAGTGGGCGTCGCAAATCCGGTACACCTGTAACATAAAACACTTCAACTCTTGGCGGTGTACACTTCAGCTCAATTCAGTTAAGCACCTTTACACTAGGCGAAGACATTTCATTAATGCGGATATGCATCAGGCCTAAACAGTAATTAAAGCAGGCATAACGATTAGGCTGGTGAATAGCTTAGGGAACCCCTCTACATGTCTCTCTCTCTGGGGCTTCCCTGTTAATTAGGGCTTCTGTGTCTCTCAGGGGTTAATCTAGGCCAGGCCCACTCCTCTCCGGGGCCTCGCCTCGTGTATAACAAGTTACTCCTTGCTTCCCCTCTAAATGACAGGGTAGTGGTGGCCCCCGGCCCCGAGTGGCGTTTCCGCGTGCCCTAGGAGCCTCCCGGGCTCACCTGCAGTGGTTCCGTTGGTCGCTCGCCTGAGCGACTGATTACTCTCCGGGCCGGCCCGTGTTTTGCTGGGCGGGGCCCGGACTGGGTTGTAAGGCCTTCCGGCGGGTGTTGCGGTCGTCGGGGGGGCCGGTATCGCTCTCCTCCGGCCCCCGTAGTCAGCTCTGTAATGCGGGGGAAGGGAGCGGGAGCCGGCAGTCTTCTCCGGACGGCTTCCCACCTCCCTCTGCTCACCGGGCACTCCTCTTCGGCTTCCGTCGGCGCTGGGGGCGCGGCGGGAGCCGGCGTCCAATCCCTGCGCGGCCTTCCCGGGGGCGCGGCCGATGACGCGGTCAGCGTCCCCGGTCGCGCAGCAACGGCGACGGCGGGGGGCGAAGGCCTCTCTCCTTCACCTGGGCCACGGCGATGATCTCCCAGGCCGCACTTCTCTCTTGAGGGCTCCCGGGCCCGGCGGTGATTTCGGCGACAGGCGCTTTTCCTTTCACAGCGCTGGGGCCGCGGCGGTGATTTGGAGCACAGGCAGATTTCAGCCACAAGGTCAGTGGCTTGAGGGACGATTCCTCCCACGTGGAGGCACAGCGCGGGGGCGCGCTTGCATCAGGCTGGCAGGGGGCTGATCCAACAGTGCTTTGGCAGCCCAGCAGCAGGGCAGCACCGCGACAGTTAGTAGTGGATTGGGGTGAAGGCCTAGCGCTTCATGGCATAGCGCTTTACCTGGTGATCCCCAGTTTGATAGTTCAGGCTTCTGACCTTGCTGTCTTGTCAGGCTTGCGTTTTCAGGTTGCTTGAAGTAGTTCCTTTGTGGTTGCTTCTTGGGGTTTCTCCTTATGGGGGAGGGAATGAGTTGGTGGTGTTTGGGGCGCTGGGTGGTGCTTCCAAGCACGCTGAAGATGGTTCCCTGGGTCCCCTCACACTGGGCAAGGTCAGTGGGTGGCGGGCGTTCCTCAGCTATCTTACTACAGCAGTGCCTAAGCCTTGTCAGTAGCAGTAGTGTAGGTCACCCCCCTGGGCCCTAAAGCCTGTACTCCGGCAGAGGTTCTCCCAGGATCAGTGGTGCCCCAACTGGCTTCTAAGTTTCCCTCCAAGCCTATTATATCCCTAGGTCAGGTGACCCTCCAGAAAGGCGGCAAACCATAACTCCTCCCACAGCCCGGAAGGTTCTGGAACCTTCCACCATGTCTGGCTATGTGGCCCAGAGGCGGGACGGGATGGATACTGTATCCCTATGTCCCAGCCTGACCCTGGCTACTAGTAGGTGTATGTGTGCAAGGCCACTCCGCAGTAGCAGGGGCCTGTGGCAGCCATCTTGGGTGAAGAGAGCACCTGCACCTCAGCACTGGTTGGCAGTGGTAAGGCGCCCGGAGACCTAGGTCCAGTAAAAATACGGTGGCAAAAATGAGGCGCAAAAGGGAAAAAAACAGGGTAAGACCACCCTAGGGCGGACAGGTCTAACATGCGTCCCCCCCCCAGCCGAAAGTGGGGAGAGCTACCCAACCCCTAGGGAGTTCTCATCGCTAAGGCGGAAGAACCGAGAGAGACCGTCCGCATTGGCGTGGTCTACTCCGGGTCGGTGTTCCACCCGAAAGTCCATCCTCTGGAGGGAAATGGACCACCTCAGCAATTTGGGGTTTTCGCCTCTCATCTGCATGAGCCAGCGAAGGGGTCTGTGGTCGGTCTGGATCAGGAAGTGACAACCAAAAAGGTATGGCCTCAACTTCTTTACAGCCCAAACCACGGCAAAGGCTTCTCTTTCGATGGTACTCCACCGCTGTTCCCGGGGGAGTAGTCTTCGGGAAATGAAGGCCACTGGCTGGTCTTGGTCATCGTCATTCAGCTGCGAGAGCACAGCTCCTATGCCATGCTCAGAAGCGTCTGTCTGCACGATAAATTCCCGTCCAAAGTCTGGAGTCCTGAGCACCGGTGCGGTGCACATCGCACGTTTGAGGGTCTCAAAGGCTTCCTGGCAGACAGCCGTCCAGATGACTCTGCGTGGCTGCTTCTTTGAAGTCAACTCCGTCAAAGGGCTCACAATGGTTCCATATCCCTTGACGAACCGGCGGTAGTATCCCGTGAGGCCGAGAAAAGCCCGGACCTCTGTTTGGGTCTTGGGGGCTCCCAGGCCAAGATGGTCTCGATCTTGGCTTGGAGGGGTTGCACCTTACCCCCGCCCACCAGATGTCCCAGGTACACGACAGATCCCTGTCCAATCTGGCACTTGCTGGCCTTGATGGTTAGACCAGCCCGTTGCAGAGCCTGTAGCACCTCCTGGAGATGCTCCAGATGGTCCTCCCAGCTGCTACTGAAGACAGCTATGTCATCCAGGTAGGCAGCAGAGAAGGCCTCTAGGCCAGACAGCACCTGGTTCACCAACCGCTGGAAAGTGGCTGGGGCATTTTTCAACCCGAAGGGCATCACCCGAAATTGAAAGTGGCCCTCGGGGGTGGAGAACGCAGTTTTCTCCCTTGCTCCTTCCGCCATGGCGATCTGCCAATAGCCTGACGTCAAATCGATGGTACTCAGATACCGGGCTGCTCCCAGCTGGTCAATGAGCTCATCCGCCCGAGGGATTGGGTGAGCGTCGGTCTTGGTTACTGAGTTGAGTACGCGGTAATCCACACAGAACCGAAGTTCTGGTGTGGTGCCCGGTGGGGCCGCTTTCGGCACCAACACCACCGGACTAGCCCAAGGGCTACTGGAAGGCTCAATCACCCCCAGTTCTAGCATCTTGGTAACCTCACCCTGGATACTAGCCTTGACCTTATCGGACAGCCGGTAAGACTTGGTTTTTACTGGCGGACTGTCCCCTGTGTCCACATCATGGGTACACAGGTGCGTGATCCCAGGCGTGAGGGAGAACAACAAGGCGTACTGCCCCAAGACCTGGCGGCAGTCCCTCTGTTGCTCTGGGGTCAAGGATGGGGCGAGGACCACTCCCTCTACCGAGCCATCCTTCTCATGGGCCGCCAGAAGGTCTGGAAGGGGCTCACTCTCCTCCTCCTCACTTCCATCGGTTACCATCAGGAGAGTGAGCTCTGAACGCTCATGGTGTGGCTTCAGGCGGTTGATGTGGAACACCCTGTGGGGTTGACGGGGGGGTCTTCACATCGACATAAGTGGTCTGGCCTCTCCTTTCCAGGATCTCAAACGGTCCAGTCCACCTGTCCTGGAGGGCGCTAAGCTCTCCTGGCTCCATGACCCACACCTTCTGTCCAACTCTACCGTCCGAGCGTTCCGGTCATACCACTCCTTCATGACGGCCTGACTAGCCTCTAGGTTGTCCGAGGCTTCCTTCCACAGCTTGGCCACTTGGCTGCGGAATGCCAGCATATAGCTGACCACATCACGGGGAAGCTTCGAGGAAGACTTCTCCCACCACTCCTTGACAAGACTGAGGGTCCCCCGAACGGGGTGGCCATAGAGCAGCTCAAAGGGGCTGAAACCGACCCCCTTCTGCGGCACCTCTCGGTAGGAGAAGAGCAGACCGGGTAAGAGGACGTCCCACTTCCTTCTCAAGTCCTCGGGTAGGCTCCTGATCATCCCCTTCAAGGTCTTATTGAAACGCTCCACGAGCCCGTTCGTCTGGGGGTGGTAAGGAGTGGAGAACCTGTAGGTCACTCCACACTCCTTCCACATGGCCTGCATGTAGGCCGACATGAAGTTCATGCCCCTGTCTGACACCACGACCTTGGGGAATCCCACTCGGGTAAAAATCCCCATCAGGGCCCGCGCCACCACCGGTGCAGTGATGGTCCTCAGAGGGATTGCCTCTGGGTACCGGGTGGCGTGGTCCACCAACACCAAGATGAACCTGTGTCCCGAAGAGGTCGGCGGGTCCAATGGCCCGACAATGTCAATCCCTACCCGCTCAAAAGGGGTACCGACAACCGGGAGAGGTTCCAGAGGGACCTTCAACTTAGTCCCTGTCTTGCCGCTCGCCTGGCAAGTGGTGCAGGTCTTGCAGAAAGTGTCAGAGGTGACGCGCATCCTGGGCCAGTAAAAATGTGGGACCAAACGCGCAAACGTCTTGTCCTGGCCCAGGTGTCCTGCTAGTGGTATCTTGTGTGCCAACTCTAGCAGAAAGGCCCGGTAGCATTGGGGGACCACTAAGGCCCTTGATGACCCATGCGCCGGAGCCTTAGGCTCACTGTAGAGGAGGTCATCCTCCCAGTAGACATGGTAATTACCGGTCTCCTTACCGGTTGCTTGGGCATCGGCCTGTTGCCGCATGCCTTCAAGCGTAGGGCACTCCTTCTGCGCCCGGCAGAATTCCTCCCGGGTAGGCCCTCCTTCCACCTGCCACTCTGCAGGGGTCGGCAGGTCCCCCACGGGAACACTATCCACCTCAGCGGACTCCGGGGTCACCTCTGCGGGCTCCCCATCCATCTCACCGGGTGCTTCCTCCTGGACATCTCCTCGTCCAGCAGTGGGCTGGGCCATTATTTCAGGCTCCACCCCGGGCTGAGTTCCTTGTCGGGCAGCCATGGACCGCGTGACGACGCAAGTCCATCCTGGTAATCCCAACATCTCAGCATGGGCATTGAACTCTACCTCCTTCCAGGCAGTATATTCCAAATCGTTCCCGAGCAGACAATCAACCGGCATGGCAGGGCTCACCGCAACTCTCAACAGGCCACTGACTCCTCCCTACTCAAAGGGAACTTGGGCCACGGGGTAATGACCCAGGCTATTATCAGCCATGACAACCGGGTGGAATACTTCAGGCATCACCTGCTCTGGGGACACCAGCTGACGTCTTACCATCGTCATGCTGGCACCTGTGTCCCTCAGAGCCTCCACCTCCTCCCCATTCACCAGGACCCTCTGCCGGTACTTGGCAGTGTTCGAGGGTACCTGAACCCGTGGGATGATCTCTCTATCCCCCAGGGAAACTAAGGTCCAGCCTGTCCACTCACCTCCCCTACCTAGGGACAACTCCTCCCCAAGCGCTACACTGGCCACCCCGGGGCTCTTACCTCCTGTGGGGGCTGGGGTCCTCTTGCGACACTGGGGATCCCCCTTGTAGTGTCCAACCTCCCCGCACTCGTAGCACCGGACAGTTCTGGGCTGCTGACTCTTGTCAGGGTAAGTGGGTTTCTGGAATCCAGATTGGGGTGGGGAACCTACCCCTTTCCCTTGCGGTCTATTTTGGGGGCCCTTAAAGAACTCCCTCTTTTTATCTCCCCCCTCTTTCTTCTGGGGGAACCCCTGTCCACCTTTCGGGGGGTCTGCCCCGGCTCCCTTGTGGGACACCCGAGTGCTGACCCACGTGTCTGCCTCCTCTGCAAGCTCCCGCGGATCGGTCAGCTTGCGGTCCACCAAGTACTGGCGCAGCTCCGGAAAACATTTCTCTAGGAGGTGCTCTCTCAAGAACAGGTCGTACAGCCCCTTGTAATCATCAATATTGCTGCCACGCACCCAACCCTCCAATGCCTTCCGGGCATAATCAAAAAATCCACCCAGTTCTGTGTGGGAAGCTTGTGGCTGTTGCGGAACTTTTGGCGGTACTTCTCTGGGGTGAGGCCAAACTTCTTAAGCAGGGCCTCCTTCATGATAGGGTAGTTCGTCTGATCCCCCTTGTCCAAGGTCAAAAGTGTGTCCCTTACTAGTGGAGGTATGTACCTGTAGAGACCTCCCCCCAGTAGCTCTCAGGAACCCTATGGGCCACCAAAGACACCTCGTACGCCGCTAACCACTTATCAATGTCATCTCCCACACTAAAACTGGTTATCACCTCTCTAGGTAGATAGAACTTGGGCTCCTGGGGAACCCCATTAGGTACGCTGCCACCATTCAAGTTGCCTTGCGCCCCTATCTGCAATGCGCGGAGTTCTAACTCTCTCAGGCTCAGCTCATGCGCGAGCTTCTTCTCCTCCATGGCTAGCCTCTTCTCTTCTCTCTCCTTCTCCATTTTAGCAAGCTCAAACTTCAACTGTCTCTCCTCCCTCCTGTCCACCAACTCCTCTGCCGATAGACTCCCCCCTGATGCACTACTGCCTGCCCTGGAACGTCTCCCTGGCAACACATTCTCACTAATGTCTATATTCAGTAGGTCCAGTTCTCCTGGGGCGTCTACCTCCCCCTGCTCCTCATCCCTCCTTCCCCTTGGGTGGGCCGCTACCCATGCCCTCTAAGCTTTCTGAAGCTCCTCTCTCCTGGCGCCTCGCTTGACGGACACCCCCTTTTCCAGACAGAACTCCTTGAGCTGCGCCACCGTATATGTTTCTAGGCTGGCCAGCTCGAACTCCATCCTGTCAAGTGGGGACCCAAGACAACTAAGGAAGAACCTCTAGGATGTAGGCAACAGGTCAAAACAGGAGTGTGTACAATTAGGTAGTGAAGGGTGACTCGTTAGGCTTGTCTAACACCAGGTGTCTAATTACGGCGCACACTGAATCACTGTAGGGTGCTGCACAAACACCAGTCCTTATCCCGCCGCTGAACACCAATGTTGGAACCGGGGTTACCGATTCCGGCATGATAGCATGGCGCGAGGCGGAAAGGCACCCGAAGGCAATGTGTAAGGCAGTTGTGCAGCACACACTCACTCTGACTCAGTAATGCGGACGCAATAATGTGACACCACACCAGGCCTGTGGGTTAAAAACAAGTTCTTTTATATAAATCAATGCAGCATCAGATGAGGCAGAATAATTCAGGGCAACATTTCAACTCTTTGAAGTACTCAATTAGTGCGTCATCTCATTAAAGCACCATAGCTCATCAACATTGTAGGCCACTAAAAGGCCGCAGGAATCATCTCCTAACACTTAGCACCAATAATGATCACAGGGTGCAGGAATAAAACATGGGCCTAAAACATGCAGTTCACCTCCTGAATACTCAATCTCTTGTAAATTGACATTTCGCATTACATCTAAAACAGGGCCTGCGTTAATCTAGGTGCACCCACATCTTGTACAGTGGGCGTCGCAAATCCGGTACACCTGTAACATAAAACACTTCAACTCTTGGCGGTGTACACTTCAGCTCAATTCAGTTAAGCACCTTTACACTAGGCGAAGACATTTCATTAATGCGGATATGCATCAGGCCTAAACAGTAATTAAAGCAGGCATAACGATTAGGCTGGTGAATAGCTTAGGGAACCCCTCTACATGTCTCTCTCTCTGGGGCTTCCCTGTTAATTAGGGCGTCTGTGGCTCTCAGGGGTTAATCTAGGCCAGGCCCACTCATCTCCGGGGCCTCGCCTCGTGTATAACAAGTTACTCCTTGCTTCCCCTCTAAATGACAGGGTAGTGGTGGCCCCCGGCCCCCAGTGGCGTTTCTGCGTGCCCTAGGGGCCTCCCGGGCTCACCTGCAGTGGTTCCGTTGGTCGCTCGCCTGAGCGACTGATTACTCTCCGGGCCGGCCCGTGTTTTGCTGGGCGGGGCCCGGACTGGGTTGTAAGGCCTTCCGGCGGGTGTTGCGGTCGTTGGGGGGCCGGTATCGCTCTCCTCCGGCCCCCGTAGTCAGCTCTGTAATGCGGGGGAAGGGAGCGGGAGCCGGCAGTCTTCTCCGGCCGGCTTCCCACCTCCCTCTGCTCACCGGGCACTCCTCTTCGGCTTCCGTCGGCGCTGGGGGCGCGGCGGGGAGCCGGCGTCCAATCCCTGCGCGGCCTTCCCGGGGGCGCGGCCGATGACGCGGTCAGCGTCCCCGGTCGCACGGCGACGGCGGGGTCCGAAGGCCTCTCTCCTTCACCTGGGCCGCTGCGATGATCTCCCAGGCCGCACTTCTCTCTTGAGGGCTCCCGGGCCCGGCGGTGATTTCGGCGACAGGCGCTTTTCCTTTCACAGCGCTGGGGCCGCGGCGGTGATTTGGAGCACAGGCAGATTTCAGCCACGAGGTCAGTGGCTTGAGGGACGATTCCTCCCACGTGGAGGCACAGCGCGGGGGCGCGCTTGCATCAGGCTGGCAGGGGGCTGATCCAACAGTGCTTTGGCAGCCCAGCAGCAGGGCAGCACCGCGACAGTTAGTAGTGGATTGGGCCTAGCGCTTCATGGCATAGCACTTTACCTGGTGATCCCCAGTTTGATAGTTCAGTCTTCTGCCCTTGCTGTCTTGTCAGGCTTGCGTTTTCAGGTTGCTTGAAGTAGTTCCTTTGTGGTTGCTTCTTGGGGTTTCTCCTTATGGGGGAGGGAATGAGTTGGTGGTGTTTGGGGCGCTGGGTGGGGCTTCCAAGCACGCTGAAGATGGTTCCCTGGGTCCCCTCACACTGGGCAAGGTCAGTGGGTGGCGGGCGTTCCTCAGCTATCTTACTACAGCAGTGCCTAAGCCTTGTCAGTAGCAGTAGTGTAGGTCTCCCCCTGGGCCCTAAAGCCTGTACTCCGGCAGAGGTTCTCCCAGGATCAGTGGTGCCCCAACTGGCTTCTAAGTTTCCCTCCAAGCCTATTATATCCCTAGGTCAGGTGACCCTCCAGAAAGGCGGCAAACCATAACTCCTCCCACAGCCCGGAAGGTTCTGGAACCTTCCACCATGTCTGGCTATGTGGCCCAGAGGCGGGACGGGATGGATACTGTATCCCTATGTCCCAGCCTGATCCTGGCTACTAGTAGGTGTATGTGTGCAAGGCCACTCCGCAGTAGCAGGGGCCTGTGGCAGCCATCTTGGGTGAAGAGAGCACCTGCACCTCAGCACTGGTTGGCAGTGGTAAGGTGCCCGGAGACCTAGGTCCAGTAAAAATACGGTGGCAAAAATGAGGCGCAAAAGGGAAAAAAACAGGGTAAAACCACCCTAGGGAGGACAGGTCTAACACTCCTGTGTTTGCAAAGAAAGGTCAAAGATAAAGTTGACATCAGCTGACGTCAAAGAACTAGCCCAGTGTATCCAACATGGATGCAAGGCTTTGGAATTAGGGACACTAGCCTTCGTAACTGCTTCTAAAGCAGGTACTGGCGAGACCATGAAAATGCGTGCACCCTGAACCAAAGAGCGTTCTTTCAGAATAGCAATCTGGACCGCTGACAAAAAAAATTCTGTAGAAGAGAAACGCATCTCAGCTGGAGAATGCAAATGTGATTTATAAGCAATGGGGATAGTGTCCACTTCATTGAAAGTAACGTAAGTGAATCCTAACATACCTGGTACATTCCGTATGACCAAATTAGTTGTATTATCTCTTGTTAACAAGAATTGAGTCGCAAGCAGATCAGACTGCAAAGACCTAAGTACTGCTGTAGGTTCCGGAAGCCAACTGGAAGACGAAAAAGAGGGTTGTATCAACACGTATAACTGTGTGATACGCTGGGCATAATCAGGAATGTAAATTCTGCAAAAATTCATAAAACCCAGCAAAGACTGCAATTTTTTAAGGGTAGAAGGAGGCTGCAATTGAGCAAATTTCTCCAAAAAGTGGGGGCCAACCCCCTACCTTCATTATTAAGTTCATAACCAAGGAAAAGTACTGCCAGAAAAGCAATATGCGATTTTGGAAAATTAAATTTGTAGCCTAACCTCGCAAAATGTGTGACTATGCGATCCACAAGCAGAAGGTGCGGAGTCTTATCATCCGTCAACTAAATGTCTCGATGTACGAGAAGGCATCAGGGTCCATCTCATGTAAAATGTAAACAATGCGTGCCTCAATCACGCCTGGGCTATTCTTATATCCCATAGGCAATCGCGCTTAGTGTTTCTGATTGCCTAATGCACTGAATGCGTTCAAGTCACGGCTTTCCGGTGCCAAAGAATGGCTGAAAAAGCCATTGGAAATATCCAAAGTAGTTTTATATTTTTTGCGAACAATGTTGTTTACTAACGCAGAGCAATGTGTGTTCTGAACCACAAAAGCACGAACATGACTGTTCAAATGTCTGTATTCTAAAACTATACAATATGAACCGTCCGGCTTCAATATCGGCAAAAGAGGATTATTCATCGACGGACACAGGGTTCAATCACACTCTGATATTCCAATTGTGTCAAGATGTCACTTACAGACGCTTTTGCGTCTCGTTTAATTGGATACTGTGGTTGGGGCTGAGGTGTAGAACGCAAAGGAATCGCATGAACCGGGGAATCCTTGTCCCAACCCACCTGATTGTGATATAATGCCGGAGCCAAGGACAATGCCCACTTTGAGGCATAAGCCATTTTATCGTCCTCATGTACGCATTGCGAAAAACTGGGTAGAATAACATCTTCCCCTACCTGGAGGAAGTTAGGACAAAAGGGGGAGGCCAATCAACCTCCGACAATAAAATATCATAAGAAGAAGTCGGATTCTCCCAAAAGACTGCTTCAATCGGGCGTCTAATATCACCTTCATTTTGGAGGCTTACTTCATAAAGCCTATCAGGAGGAGAAACTCGACTATCAGCTGTTTCTACTGTAATAAAAGTTTCAGTTGCTTTCACCTCAGGACCTGGTGGAGTGTCTGCCGCACTATGGTAACCTCTGCCACGCTGTCGAGGAGGGTTACCACCCAACTCCTGTCAAGGAGTAGGGTTCTCACCATTTGAGGCATACTTTGCAGTCAAAGCAGCAACTTTTTTCTTCTGAAATGGGGCACGATATTGAGGTGGTTCCTCCTGCTTGACTTTTACATCAAACTGGTGCTGCGGGTCACGTCTTGCTTGCGTAGACTCGCCTTGTCTGTGATCCTGATGCCCTCTTCCGCCGAATTGTTGATCCGACGATTCCTGAAAGGAACGAGGATCAGGAACCTGGAACCTCTCTGGTGTCTTAATTTTTGAGCGGTCACACAAATCATATCTACGTTCTGAAGCGTCGGGTGGAGGCGAACCCGCACGATAACCAGGATTCTGTTGTTGCTGTTGCTGGTTCTTATTCCAAGCCTTTTTAGGAAAGACTGGATGACCCTCCTTATCAGGAGGTGGTTTAACTTGTGGTTGAGTAAATCGTCGAATTCCCAAACTATTGCGACCCAAAGATGTATACACATCCGCAATAATAATCGACAACTGTCGATGCCGATCCACTTCCACCGCCAGGCGTTGATGTACTTGTAAGCAAACTGCCTCACCTTTAATATTGGCCAGAATCCTATCGGAGACAATGGGGAACATTCCCACTAACTTCATCCCCAAATCCAGGGCTGGATCAGCCCCGTGTTCATCCTGTACCTTCTTCAGAACGTTCAGTAGAACGCTCATGGAGGGGGTGCCAAAGTGTGTACACTGAAGCAAACACCATCCCCCAGGTGGTGCAGTCAGCCAGAGAAGGAATTGGACCACTCGACATACTCATGTAAGGATCCTGTGTTTTTCAACAGGAGTCGTATGTGGAAAAACCGCCTCAAGCTACTCAAATTTTTGTGCAAGACAAAATAGCAAGTAATCACGATTTTGAGGACGTTTGCCCATCACCGAGTTAATCATGATGGAACTAATTACAAGTCCACATTCGTGTCCTGGTGGCGGAGGAGCAGCTCCAGCCAGAGCTACCTGTAGGGCACCTGAGACAAACTGTATAACACGTCTATGAAGATGAACCAATTGTGTATATAGTATACAAAGCTCTGCGACAGTAACGTTGAGATAATTTGGATGTGGTGTAAAACCAGCCAAACAGGCCAAGTGGCCCCATCGATAGACTAGGGGCCCATTCGAACAAAAGAAAAAAGGTGAGGAAGGGCTCCATTAAACCAAATGGTATGCTCCAAGATTGCCAACGGAACTTCAAGTAACGCATAAGGACGATACGCTTGAGGAGGTGCAGTGGGCGTATATTCATGAAACAAATTATCATTTTCATCCACTGCCGGAAATGTAACCCAAGAATAAAATACCTCAAAGCGGTATGCTGGATCAGCCTCAACTACGAAAATGTTTGCTCCTGCATTGGAGACTCCGTGTTGAGTAAAAAAGCCGTAACCGCAGCGCGGTTATGTGCCGCAATTGCGACAGCTTGTGCCATGTTTATAAAGAACAGAGCAAGGAAAATGGCAGCGCAAAACAGGTTCTAAAACCTTTGAAACTTCAAGCTTGAAAAACCTATAGAAATGGGAATTATATACAAATATAGGAGGCCAAGCTCCCCCACCACGGACGTCTTCGGGAGCCGGTGAGGGGGTATTGTGGACAAGCACAGGCGCTACTCAGGGGTCTCGTGAATAAGTACCAGACCAAACAATGGTGGCGCCATATTGTAGGGATTCTGCCCAAAAACAGAACTATGTGCAGGATTATAGGACCTTGGTGTATAGGGACTGAGTCATCCTAGCACTTTAATACCCATGTGTCCAGGACCAACTAGCTATAGTGTCTCACTTGCTCTCCTACTCACTCACAGAGAAACAAATGATTAGACACCTCAGAACACAACACTCCCATATCTCTCAGGAATCGCGGTAACAAGACACACCCTTTTGCTCGCACTCTTGTACTTGTCCACAGTAAGATATGACAGAGACACGAACAAGTTTAAAATATTTATTTTAACTAACGTGCTCTAAGATGCAGTATACATGCCACAACAAGCAGGAAAATGCATAGTACAAATACAGTCAGCATAGCAGCTAGTCCATAAATCATGAGGGGAGATGTCATCATGAAAAGACAATGGAGCCCAACCTCCCTCCCCTTGCTAAGAAGCAGTTTTATTATATATTAGAAGATCTCTGGGCTTTGTCAGCAGACCCCATACCTTAGCCTACATGTGGTAGATCTACATCATATGTGCTGTCTCGCTCTTCTTCTGGAAAGATCCCTCTCCAAGTTTGTCCTACCTATTTGTGTATCCCATTAAGACCAAAGTACGTTGTCCCAAACAACAGCTGCATTGGTATGTTTTGTCTAGGTGCTAAGGCCTGGCCAGAACAAAATACCAAGGGGCCTTGTTGTTCGACCTTGCTCACAATGTTCAATCAAAATCCCAGGAACCTGCAGAGAGTGAACACGGATGAGTTTTCATGTGAAAACAGCCATAGAAGTTATTGCAAAATAAAGTTGTGTAGTAATGTGCGTAAAGCAGCATGCAAGCTGAAGCATGCTCATGCTAACTTACGGAAAACGCCAATTCCCCCATGGGCCATGCGACAAGGAAAGGGGTTAAGCACTCCCTCCTATGCTCATTCACTTTTTTGCAGATATTTTGATAGCCCAAGAGCTGTAGTGAGTATTGAGCATCCCCCATTCTTTAATAGTGAAGCAGAGGAGGCAGCCAATTACGGAGAATAGGGGTCTCCAAGATCACGAATATAGTCAGTGGTATATCTTCTGCAACAAAGAACAATCCTATCATGTACTAGCAAGTCAGACTACTCATAACAGAGAGAGCAGAAACCATGCTGGTCCGAGCACTTCAAAGAAGTTCAACAGACCAGTACCAATAAGCGAAGCGGATATCAAGAAGCAAAGACAAACTTTGATGTGAACGCCGCCCCACCACAAAAAGAACTTGTCACTGCCAACTGATCTCTCAAATGGGAACGCTCCTGGCCGAGACAACCTAAATGCAGAAATTTTCAAGGCAGACTAAAACATCAGCCAAGATCTTCTAACCACTGTTTTCATTGATTTGGAAGGGAAAGAAAGTACCAGATGACTGGAACCAAGGCATCGTCAAGATTTCAATAAATGGTACATTAACCAACTTTAACAACTGGTGTGGAATCACACTTCTGTTAATCCCAAGTAAAATCATGGGGGTAATCATTTTACAGCCCATTTCTTATGCACTGGAAAAGCACTTATGTAAGGGTTCCGCAAGGGCAGAGGTTGTGTTGAGTAGATCCTTAATCTACACAACATCATAGAGCAGTGCACAGAGTGGCAGAGACAACTATACAACCAACTTCATTGATTTTGAGAAAGCCTTTGACTGTATCCACGGAGACGGCCTCAGCATAGACTGAGCGCCTACGGTACACGAAACCACTACCCCCCACCACCCTAACCACCTCCACCAACCACCACCCTACCCTAACCATCACTCCCCACCACCCTACTCTAACCACCATTCTCATCACCACCCTCGGAACCACCATCCTCCTCACCACCACCACCACGAGTACCCTCCCCACTACCTTAACCACCACCACCCTTCACTTAACATGGCTTTCAATTCCTGTATAAACTCTTAATATTTTAACAACCATTTTCAACTCATTACTTAACTGTTATTTTCATGGAAAGTTGTGGTCTGTTTGCATTTGTTTACTCTTTAGTAATTTGTTCTCACCTGAAACTATACATCTAGGTAAGCGAAGTCATATCAAAGTTTAATACACATCTATTTGTTGTCTACAGCTATCTATCGTTTTGTTGGCCTAGTCTACGGAAATCAGTATGTGAATGTTCAGAAGTAACTCTATGGTAGGATGTTTCTGTGAACCCTTGGCAAGTGCTCACTGGGTAGATTCATATTTGCATAAACAATATTTGATTGCCTAGTACATTTTAATTGTTCTGCAGTAGGAATAAGAAAACGTAGTGTTCATCGCATTACGTGGCATGCTTTTAATAAAGCAACCTACAGACAGTCAATCCTGCTTCGACGACTGGTAGTGTGAGCTTTCCTTACTTTTCTTGTGTTTGTCCCTCTCCTGGAGCATCGCCTCATCACTTGTGTCCTTCCACTGCTTACTTTGCAGGCACTCCTTTTTTTCTTTTTGATAATCACTGCATAGGAGTACATATTTTTTCCAACTGTCTCCCTCCTCTACTTCTCCTTACCCCTTTGCTGTGCTCCATGTTGCTCTCAACTGTGTGCTTCTCCTCCAACCCGCTCCGTGTTGTGCTTGCCCTTAAGGTTCTTCCTCCCCCCCACATTGCTTTCTCGCCCATGTGCTTCTCCCTTGTTCTACGTTGCGTTCTTTCTCACCCATGTGCTTCTGTTTGCCTGCGCACATCATTGCTCTCTTGCCCGTGTTGTGTACTTCAAATGCTGCCCTCTGTGTTGCTTCTGAACCTGCCCCCCCATGAAGTTTCTTAGCCCGTGCCCTTTGTTGCTTCCCCATCCACTTCTTCTTTGTTTTTTTTTTTTTTTTACAAAAATAAATTCTTTTACACTAATTTGTTTATTTACCAATGCAACTTAGATTAGTAAATAAGATAACAAAAGCACCTACAAAAGGTCACGCCCACAGCAGAAGCATCATAGCACTTTTTTTTTAATTTCCTCTTTAGTCCTGCTGCACAGTATCACTAAAAACCATTGGCAAAGCCAATAGGTCCCAAAAGGGCGGGACGTACGGCTTTGCAAAATCTTGTTGACATTCTTGTTGGGTTCCAGGCCGCGCGGCATATGATGTTGTGGCCATGATTAAAACTCTGCACTCAGTTGATAAATTAATGTCACAAGACAGGAAGGCATGCTATAAACTAATTAGCCGATTTCCCGATGGTATCAGAACGCTGGAGCCCCTTCCTTCCTACGCTTTTATTTGGACTCTTGAAGATCTGTTTACCAGTTTAGTATAGAATTTGCGCTTTGAATATTATTTTCTAGAATATAACTATATATTTCTCTCATCTACAGCTTCTTGAATTTGATTTAAAAGGGGTACCCTTGGATTATTCATCATCCTTGGAGATTATCGTAAAAGATTTTGAGACCATTGGCAAAGACAAGTAAGTGTTCTTTTACTTTTGTTAAAATAAATTAAAAAAACTGCTCAGCTGCTCATTGTTCTTTAACTTTTAATCGAGTTGTTCTTGGCCTGCAGTGTGTAGTGCCTGGGTTTGCTGTGGCTTGGGTGTGCCCTGACAATGCCTGCGCCTCGAGGACTGCTCTTTTATGTAGTTGGTGACACAGCTCTCATTGTTGGTGGTTCGGTACATGTGAGCTTTATCGAGTGTGCATATATGTTACTGCATAAACTGGTGTGCACTATGGTTTCGGTCTCTGTTGCTCTGCCTCAGCACATGGACTTTGCTGGGGATTTGTAGCTAAACAGTATATTCGCACCACTTATTTAAAAAAGTAATTAAAGCTGTGAAGAAGGACTCGGAGGCTGCAGATACTGTTAATATTGAAATAGCAAAACATGGTCAACGCGATTTAAAAAGAAATACTAAACTTGATTACACTAGATTGATAAAAGCTGGTGATGTGAAGGTGCATAAAAAGAGTGAGCGGTTGATAAGCGGACTCTGCCTATTTAATTTTAAGAGAATTGAGAAGGCCTTTAAAAATGAATCATTGTGCACACTTTTGCTGCTGGCAAAGAGCCGTCCACCCGCAGTGGCATAGGAAGAGCGCCATTGGGCTCTCATGCAAACACAGGAAATGCCACCTACCTGGCCCCACAGCTTCAGTTTAGTGGTGGAATATAGCGATATTTTGGTTCTAGAGGGCTCTACCCATCTTTGGGCCTCAGTGCCACTGCACTTGCTGCCCTAATGATGCCCCCCTCCCGCCCCCGTCCATCAGAGATCTTTGCTACTGTGCATGTATGGTGGACTGTTTTCACCATTGCCCCTCCACTGCTCATAACGTGCCCATTCTTATGGGAATGTCTACATCGGTTTTATCTGGTCTCTGATCAGGCACGTAACGCCCACAGGGCTAATAGGGCTTCAGCCCCCTCCCTCCCCCCCCGTCGTGTCTCTCAGCCTGGGCTGCTGCAGCTCAAGCTGCTGTGGGCAGTGGCGTGACTAGGGTTGGTGTCACCCAGTGCGGTAACTCATGGTGTCACCCCCTCACGACTTACCCCATGATGGACGTCCTCCAAGTCCGCCAAAAGCGTTCCTTGCGTGAGTGACATTTCGAACGTCGTCGACGTCCGGACGCCGACATGCAGAGGCTCACGGTGTCACCCCATGTGATGGTGTCACCCGGTGCGGTCCGCACCCCCCTAGTGACGCCGCTGGCTGTGGGCTCGGCTGGAGTCTTATATCTGCCACACCCGAGTTTTTCATAGGTCTTTAAATACCATTTGCATATTTACATACCTTTGTAAACTGGTTACCGAGGCTTAGTGTTTTTTTTCTGGTTCCGGTACCTCCTGGGCCACCACTCTGCCTATTCCTTACATTTGTATTTTACATTTACTGCCATAGTGTAAAAATGAATTTATTGAAAAGGAATATAAAGTAGGGTGGCCATAGTAAAAATGCCAGCCATGTGTTGTTTAAAGAGCCTGCAAAGACCTTTTCCTGACACTAAATAGGGTTATAAATAAAAAAGTATGTATTCATATGTAATGTGACTTTTCTGTCTTTGTTCCCTTTCATTATCGGTCATGTATCATTCAGGCAGACCTAGAACACAATTAAAAGTGCTTTCTATTTATATTTGCTGTTCCAAGTATGCACAGAAAAGTGCTGAAAATAGGCTTTAGGTGACTGTTTATTTTTGTACCATCTGGGACATCAAAATAATGAGCTGGCAACCCTAATCATAAGACTGAAAGTTTGTTGCAGGATCAGCACATTATTTCCTCCACCCTCCATCCCTGATTAATGCCGTAATAGTTTAACTTGAAACCCTACGCCGCCGTCAGTAACCTGCTGAGTTACTTCAAGTGTCTGGGAATGAACCCTGCATTCAGACAACTCACTCCTCATTCTCACTATCCACTTTCACGCTCACCCTGCACTCACAGCAATCACAATGCACTCACACCATTCACCAGTGCTTTAAATGGGCCTGTACTGTCTGGGACGGAGTACCAGCACTTTTTATTTTAAGAGGGAGAGAACTGGCACTTCTCAAGAGAAAAGCAATACTTTTAATTGGAGAGTACCTGCACTTCTCAGAAACAAGCAGGTACTCTGGTACAGAGTACCTGCACTTCAATTTTTCCATTTCAATCACTGCCATTCACCCAGGGCCGGACTGGCTGTAGCGGGCACCGGGTGTTTTCCTCGGTAGGCCGCCAGGGTGGGGGCCTGTTCTTGGCCCCTGGGGGGCTGTTTTTGTTACCTGCGGCCAGCAATATCAGCCCCCTGTAACAAAATCTGACGAAACCAGCCTTAGCAAACCGCTCGGCCGCACCCCTTCTCCCCCCCCCCCCCCGAGGGGCCGGCCGAGCAGTTTGCCAGAACCGGTTTCAGTTCTCAATCCGGCCCTGCATTCACTCTCTCACCCTGCACTCACAGTGATCACTCTGCACTCACAATGCACTTGTGCTGTTCACCCTTTACCTCACCCTGCAGTCGCACGAGCACACTACTTACCCTGCACTCATATGACACTTCACTCACCTGTCCCCTTCACTTCTCAATCTGCAATCTCACTCAAACAAGCCCATCACTAACCTTGCATTCATTTGTCCCACTCTGCACTTACATCCGCACCCAAATTCATATGGTCACCTCACTCACCCTGCAGTCACTCCTCTTACCCTATCCTCACACTGTTGCATCGCTCACCGTGCACTCACATGGGCACTCCTGCCACCCACATAGCGCAGAGGGTTAATGTGCCTGCTACAAAGAACGTGTACCATGCAGATCACGGAACTGAGTGTGAGTAAAGTATGAGTAGCGCTATAAAAAAATGAAATGTTTGTCAGAAAGGTGCTATAGAGAGATGAAGTGCATCGTTGGTGAGTGGTAGTGAGGGAATTCACGGAGAAGGAGGAAATGGGGGAGGGGGCGCCAAAAAAGACTGTTGCACCGTGTGCGACCAGTGCTAGGGCCAGCCCTGTCTGGGAGTGTTAGCCCCCCCGAAGTTCGGTTCTAGCTGGCCCCTGTCTCTGATAACCACCTGTACTGGAGAGCATGCCGTGATAATTTTGAATTGAATCAGCTTATTTTTCGAGTCTTTTATGATATCAAGTTTGTCAAAATATTCCTAATGTTGAAAGTTTAAAATAGACACGCCCCCCACCCCAACTAGTGTTGGTGATTGATTGCAGTGAAATTAGTGCAGTGTAACATCTGATCCTGGGGGTGTCGCTCTTCTGCACCATTGCAGTAACGCTACTCCCGGTCTTGTCTGGTCAGGAGGAGGGAGGGTTTGAATCAAAGTCGAAACACATTTTTAGCCATGTTTGTTCTGGACCCAGTGGTGCTGGAGCTATTTTTAAAATGGGGATTCTGGCCAGTAATGTCACCTCACGAAAAGCACAGGGATATTTGATAGTGCTTCTTTGAACACCCCAAAATGCTGCCATATGAAAAGCATATGCAGGCCCCGTTTATTGTTCGTTCTCCGTCTGAACTCTTTCAGGTTTTGTGGGGGTGCTGAGCACTTCCCGGACCCCTTGCGCCATCGCCACTGGTTCTGACACGCCTAGAAGCGGTCTTATGCGCTTTGCTATACCGATCGCAAACCGTATTTATTCAATAGAATTCTTGATTAAAGCTGGTGTTTTTTTTTTTTTATCTCTACACTGGAAGATAATCTTGCGCTTTCAAATACACATTTATCTGATTTGGCACTAGTCCAAGGGGAACAAGTTCCCTGTGCCAGTAAGTATACATAGAACGAACTATTTTTCTTAAGGAAGGTCGCTGCCAAAGAACACTAGCAACACGAGCAAGCTACACGGAGATGTGTCTTCTTTCCCTCTGTCTGCAAGTGCTGCGACCTTGGTCGGTTCCAGTTGGAGATTAGAGCAAGCCTGCTACAAGCAAGGATGCTCTGTAAGAGAAACTAACGCCGTGCGCTTTTGTTGGGCTGCATAGCAGGGGGGCGGCGCAGGCTAAGTCTTCAGGGGTGCCCCATTCGGCCCAAGGCCAATATTATCTGAGCTGTGGAGTGGGGGGGGCTCTTCAGATTCGGGAGGGGGGGGGCATTATTTTGCCTTATGCCACTGCTGCATTGGGTTTGAGCTCCACAATAGCATTTTTGACACGGTGTCAATAGACATCCTCTTCTCAGGTCAACTTTCCTCTGCTCCCCGGAATCCGAAGACGGTCTCCCTAGTATTAATATTCGCAATGAGGGGTGTGATGCGCCACTGAACAATAACGCAGCTTTTTAAGAACATTAGAATGTGATCCAGAGAGACACGCCTTGGAGTTGGAGAACAGAAATTATGTAGCAATAAAGGATCAAATTGTGTGGCAGGGTTGAATAAATTATACGGCGAGGCATTATAAAGGTCTATTATGCAACACATTCTGATGCCTTATGCTGTTCTGGTGCTGCGAGGCACAGGACTGCTGATGCAAAACGGGTTCCAGTGCTTTAGCCTACACAATCCATGAACGTGTTACTCCTGAATAATCGTTATTTTATCTTGCTTGGCTGCACAAGAGCACAACTTATTAACAAGTTCTTTTTACCTCCGAGTAAAATAGTTTATGTACAACAGATGCTGTGTTGCACTCAGGAAGTACACGCTGCTAATTATAAAAGGTGTGGCTCTTTTAATCTGAGCATCCCAGTTAGGTTTAGAGGTCTCACTTGGAGATCCTACCTGGTTCCTCTCTGTGGGGTTTCAGTAAACACCCCTTTCCAACAGCAAATTCCACTTCTAGGAAGCAGATTAATAATTGCTAGTTTTATATAGAGCCCGACAGACTGCTTCCCTATCATTTGAAATCCTGTAAATAACAGGTGGTGATATTTCCCAGTTTAAAGACGCTCGATTTACAGACTTTCAAAAAGATGAAAGGCTGAGTCAGTCAAGCTGTTTTCAGCGGAGAATGTTCAGCACATCAAGCCATCCTTCTGGCATTGCACTAGAAGGCACCCGCCCTTAAAAGGGGTGCAAACTATTTAGGGATGAATATAAAATGTCCTTTTACAATAACTGCCAGATTTAGGACATTGGGGTGAAAACTTAGCTTTCCATCAGTTGTGAAAGACCCCCTGTGAAAGACCAAGAATGGATTGTTCTCTTTACCTTGTTAAACTTGCATTACTTTGTGCAGAGTTTGCGTTTCCTGCTGTAGACAAAATACCATGTGCAATAGGCATTAAAGACATGATCATTTTTCACTAACGGTGCAAAATTCATCAATTGTCTAAAATTCTCCCCTGAATACAACATTGAACAGACAAACGCTGACCATGGAAAATATTGCAAAGTGTTGACAGATGAGTTTCATTCCATGTGCAGGGTTCTTCTCTTTTTAGCTGCCTGAGCTGGAAATCCCTTTTTTGTTAAAATTTCCAGATTATGCCGCAGATGACACCTAATGCTGCATTTGCAACAAATCCATAAAATTAGCAAGAAAGCACTTGAATCGAAGAAGCAAAAGTGTTTTCAAAGATAAACCAGCTTTAACCTGCTTGAAAATCGCATGATCTGACATGTTTGGGGAGACAGGAAATTAAAAACAAAACTGCTGAAAGTATTAAATGGTGTACAAAGCAGGTGTTGCAGCCTTCCATGTCACCACGTTTCGGCGGACTTTTGGTGTTTCTATGAACCTTGACTTATTTCAACACCCTACTGTAAGTAGAAAGCAATTCAGGTCACAAATGTTTTGTTATAAATTTCATCATGTGGGTTTTTGAAATTACCACCAGTTCAGATATACCCAACTTTCTGTGTCATAAAAAGGAATCATCCTATTGGCTAAAACAGACCGTTTGAAAGGGAGGAACATATGCTTACACCCCTACTCATACCCAACTTTCATACCTCTTCTTTTTAATGTTTGCTGCTCTCTGTAATGTAGTGGATTATTATCTTGTTAAGGTTCATTGGGGTTGAGTGGTTCAGAATGTAAGCATGTTGTGCATTAAATCTGAACATCCACATTGAGTAGTATTTTAGGATGTCTAGGTGCCAGATTCTGGCAGTAGCGGGCGGTGTTGTGTAGGAGTGGCGAGACAGGCAAGGGGGGGTTGCTTACGGGACAAAAAAGCCCAAAACTTGCCTGCAGCCGGTCGCGCTCATGCTCCTCTCCTCCCAGCCTCCCCTGCGGCCAATCCTGACGCTGCTCTCAGCAGCGTCAGGTTTGGCCAGAGTGCTCTTAATATGCACTCCCAGGGAGACTGGGAGCCTGTGCCTGCTCTCTCCGACCCGGCAATGCAGCTGGAATTGGAGCGAGCTTCAGTGCGCTTGACGGTTTGGCTGGCCTGAGTCGGCTGGCCAAATCATCATGCGCACCGATAAGTGTATTACCACTCCCCCTGTGTTTGTCATCCCCCCTGGCCCCGCCCCTAAGAGTCGTCAGGAAAGGGAAAATAAAACGATAATAAAACATTTTTATTATCGTTTTATTTTTCCTTTCCTGCCGTTTTGAGGCGGGGGAGCGATGCTCCTCCGCCATAGCGAAGGAGCTGCCGCTGGATTCAGGCATCTGAATAAAAATTTAGTTGTTATAAATGTATGTATATGTTTTTTCTGTAGTGCAAACCTAGCCAAAAGGCAGAGGCGCGCTGTAGAGGGTCAAAGAATCAAGTTATTCATTCTGGGGGCTCTCCCCTGGAGCCATGCGAACATAAAAGTATAGATGGCTAACTGAGTTACTAGGATTTTTTTCACTGCAGGGTGGTGAGCGACATCATACACAACGCGAGCTTCGCTCTCCTGGTCTATTTGATATCAATCGAACCCCTCATGAAAAACATCTCTGCAACTCACTTACCCATCTATAATTCTATATGTTATGTATGGCTCCGGTAGAAAGACGCTAGTGTGAATAACTGGAGTCACATCCAGTAACTCACTGATATGACGGCAACAGTGGATTGCAAAAGCGTTTTCCCGTGTTCCTACAGTCATAAAGGAATTACAGGCTGCTCTGGCTGGGCTCTCTGAGAGCCTGTTAGAACAGCGCTGGAAACCAGAGAGCACGGTTCCTGGAGGATAGGCAAGGGAAGGAAGGCACAAAGCAGGCTTTTTAATTTTTTTTATTTACATGTGGACACGGAACACGGGCCATGTTATGTATGGCTTACCCATTACTCCTCTTCCCCTGTCTAGTAGTTGAAAGCAGGGGCACACCATTTGATGGGGCCATATATACTTCGTGGTTCTAAGTGACATCCTAGACACCTCGAGCTTGACTCATTGTTTACTTCATTTCACTCCGAACCCCTCATGAGAGACCTCTACATAATTCCCTGTGTCCCTTCTATAATTCTTTATATAATTCCCAGGTGTGACAGGTGAGTGACCTACAGGCACGCAATGTATACAACAATCCATAGGACATGATCGTCAAACATCCAGTATGGATGAGGAGTAACCCATAGGCACGCATGGCAGAAAAGTCACCATAATAAATGTTCTTTAAGGGGCACACAGGAACAACAGAGGGGCGGCACACAATATTGTACCAGCCATCCAAAGTAAAAGCTCCTTATTCAACTAGCAGGGCATGGCCTAGATTCTGTCCTCAAAGTACAAATGCCCTATAAATGCTTGAGACCGCTACACCCCAAACCCTACTTCACCCTACAGGAATGCCAACAGCCCGCTCATTCTCCCTTTCCTGCAGCCACCAATAATAGTGGAGCTGTCACGCCTTTCTTGACTCAAAAACAATTTTGTGGGTAATGGCTATAAGAGAAATGGTGCACACAGTATTAACATCGGTGAAAGTTCATTGTTAAACTGACAAGCATTCATCCAAGCCTAAGATGGCTTCCAATGCAAGCCACACGCTTCGCGAATACTCCGACCTTTGGCATATCAACTGAAAATTACTCCTTCAGCGTTTCCAACTTTCCCTAGCTACTGAATGATGTGACACTACAGTTGTTAATGCCTGTTTAAGCACGAACGGCCAGAATTGGTATCGTCGCTGTATCCAGTAAACAAAAGGCAAACCGAGAAGTTGTTATGCTGGTTTTTGCATAGGTGGGGCGAAAAGCAGCTGTAGGTGTATTTGTTCTCAATTTGAGTTCCGCGTAATATTGACTGTCTATTTATGTCTCTAACGAATAGACCTTTCTTTTATTTACTTAAAGATTACCTTAACTTGGGAATAGGTTCTTGAGTTAGGCCTTGCGCCGCTCTTAAGTATTTTTGTCCATCGTAACCCAGGGCGATGAATGTTATTTTGTCAGTCTGCTTGGTTAGTAAAAAGAGATTTACATATGCTTTTTGGACGCCACAGTCTTAAACCGCCAAGTGTATTGTCTGGGTCTGGTGGCTAAGTGGCCTAATGTATCCATCCGCTGCATGAAGTTGTTTGACCTCAAGGTCACTGGTTCCAGTTCTTCTGGGTCGCCTTGGTCGTTCATCTATCTGAGGTCAATAGAATGACTGCTATTGAGTCGAGCACCAAGAAGCAGCTGTTATCAGCCAATAGCGCCATTCCCTCAATATTGTGCGCTCCACAAATACCCGTTATGATACGTGCTGTGTATAACACCTACTCCTCCATGGTAAACAACAACAGAAGTTTACATTTGGATGGACCTGATGTTCATTTCTGAGTTAGTCTGTACAAGAAGAAACAGAAGTAATCGAGCTGAGGTCTTGACTCTCTTTGTTCCATATCTGTTGATTGCCTCCATTTGGAGATGGTGGCATTCCGCCAGTCTTGATTTTTCAGTCAGCATTACTCAAATTCTCCTGAGGTTGGGATGAGGTCAGAAGTCCTTATCATTACTCCCATATTGCATAAATGCCAACCGACCCGATTCGGGTCAAGGACTCTCGATCTTTAAAGGCAAAAATTACGCTATTTTAGCTGTCTCTCGCCTAAAATTGCATCGGTTTCAATGTTAATCAATGGAGAAAATAAATTCCCTTTTTTTTCACCATCTTCCTCTTTCCTGTTTCGAAATGTTGGCATGTATAATATTTGTGGATGGAAGTCCACTTAGATGAAATCAAGCTGCAATGAAACAGAGATTTAGGTAGCAGGCAGACCTGTCCGAGGATTGTGTGAGGTCTGGGACCAAACACTTTTGCTGGGCCTCTTTGGTTCCTAATGGAGAAAAAAATTGTACAATATGGAAAGAAAAAGCAGTTTTGCTGCCACCTAGTGGCTAGTAGCTGTATTTTGGAGGAAAAGGCCAGGCTTGCTTTAAAAAAAAATAAAAAAATAACTTTATTATTATTATTAAAAATAGGTTGAAACGGGAGCAAGGGGCCTCAAAGTGCAGGATCTGGACCAGCAGCCTGCCTGCCTCGCCTACGAGGACCATAGTAGCAGGATGGGGTTGGAACTGTGTAGCTCCCCTTTATTGCTGCAAGTCCTAGGTGAATGCCAAATACCCTCAAAATGTTGTGAAAGAGCAGAGGTTTGACTGGGGCTTGCAGTTGTAAGATTAGGAGGTGGCACTGAATAGGAGACGGTGGAACCTTGAATTCACCTGACACTTTCTGCCTCTTTATCTCACTCTTGCAGGTACCTTCTTTCTCCCTTTTTAAGGGAAATTTTTGTTTTTCTCCTACTTCCCCTTTCTTCTGTGTTTTTCCTTCTGTTGCTCTCGGTTTACTGTTTGAGGAAAAATAACTGCTGGTCCCCAAAATTGAGCGCCAGTTGCCTCCACCAGCAGCCACTGGTTCAAAGACAGAACTGCCGTATTAGCACCAGCAAAACCTAGAAGTTGCAAATGCTTTACAGAGGCATAGAAACATATCTTAAGAAGTATAGTTGTGCCCAAATCTTCCTCTTTCGGGTCGGAGGCAGCTCCCCCAGAACTCTCACATTCTCTTTCGGGCCAGAGGCAGCTCCCCCAGAACTCTCCCATCCTCTTTCAGGTCGGAGGCTGCTCCCCTAGAACACTTTCATCCCCTTCCACATTTTTTAGGTCTCGCCTAGCGTTGCTGCGCACATGCGCAGCTCGCTCGGCGAGATTTATTGTTAATGAGTAGTTTTACAAAAGGGCTTTAAGCCCCACCCCTTATTTCCATTGGCTGGCGTCACCGTTTATGGTAAACAGTGGCCTGCCATTGGAAATGAGGGTTTTCGGTGGACGCCCTTTGGCCTCCGAGCCGGACTCGGTGGCCTGCTTTGCTGCTGTCGCAAAGCACTTGCTTATCTTTATGGGGCCATGTGTTTCGAATTAGAAACACATGGCCCCATAAAGACAAGAGATGATGTTTGTTTTCTACCTTGCCCAACATGGCAGCTGCTTTTGGGGCCGATGAGTCATTTATTTGACCTCTTCCAGGGTTGCTGTTAGCTCAATAGGGCAGGGGGCCCAAATAAGACCCAGTGAAAAGGTAACATGCACAAAATCACACAGTGGGTCACAGGACATGGGAATTTAGTAAATTACCATTTACGTCTCTCTCCCAAGCTGAACCCGTTAAAGTATGCCACATGTGTTCCTTAAGCGTAAATTCCAGCGCTCGCACGCCCCTTTCCCCTTCAATAGTGCTGCTGGCAAACAATATGCCATGATATTGGGGTAGACCCCCCACACTTCTCCGATATGACAAGTCAAGATTAAGAGGAAAGTGCTTACTGTAAGGTGCAGTTGACAAAAATATTTTCCTTAAGATCCACTCGCCGACTTTACAGAGTTTTAATTTTTTTTAGCTGGATACTCTGCAAAACGTGTGGGTATGTGTGCATATTCACTCTTAGGAACTCACCCTTGCTCAGTTCGGCGATTCCAAGTAAAATCTACAAATAAAGTCTCAATTTTACATTTGGAAAGTTTTTGTTTTTTTAATCAAAGGAAAAAAGCGTGCCGGTTAGTTGGCTGGTCCGAAAACCGAGTGTGTTCTGGGCACAAGTGGAACCGCGGGCCTTCCCTCGTGCTGAGGGACAATGGTGTGAAGAGGTGGACACGAAAGCTCGACTTTGGGTGGGGCATTTTTGCACTGTTATCTCCCATCTGAATGTTTGCGCCTGTGCGCCCATGGCAGAAACAGACACCCATCTGGAAATGTGAGGGCCCGTGCCACGCGCTCAGCCCAAACAAACCTCCCCCATCACACCCCTCCCCCTTCAAAACGTCATATCCTGTCTGCAGTGTGGCTTGGTAAGTTTAACGCTCGCTACTTAAATATGTGATGAGCAGGCCTGGGGCTTGAATCCAGGCATGGCCAACTCTCTGTTTCCAAGCGTTGGTAAATTAAGCAACATAAATTGGATAAGAGTAACGCATTTCATTTATAGCGCCTAGAAACGACAGAAGAAGGAGGGCGAGAAAGACGGAAAACCTCACATAGGGAACATGCAGGACTGAGATAAAGGGGCAGGGAGTGTCTGGCAGTGTACTAGAGAGGCATAAGGTAGGTAGATTCAAGCTACGCAGCTTTGGTTTTCGGCCGTAGGCTTCTAAGCAGAGTTTTGAATGTTACAATGAACTGAGTCCCGCAAGTGATCCATTTGCCTGTGAGGGGTAGGCGCGAATGTGCTCTTTAAGAGCCCCTAGAGACGTGTAAGTGTGCACTTTTGATTGTGCTTCAGCTCAGCGTACGTGTGCAAGATCGTGTGCTAGTGGGACACGATTGCACGACCGCGCGTTAGCCAAGCATAAAGGTAGGTTTCTGTGGGGAACTGGGCTTTGTGGAGTAATGCTGTGTTTTAGAGAGCCGTGTGGTGCACGTGTGTGTTTTAGCAGTGCCTGCAGGGGTAACGCACGCGGTGGTTGGGGGGTGGGGGGGCGATGGTCGTCAAACAGGCAGGTCCCACCAACCTTGGGCCCAATACCCTCTAACCGGTGGATATTAGGGTGAGGCAGGCGGGCCCCACCATTTTTCGATTGATCGTTAGGCCTCTGTGCCTGAGCGTGGCTCGTGATGCTTTGGTGAGGCCTGGCGGTGTTTAGAAATATGGCGGGATTTTTTGCTGTGTTTAGCTGCGGCGTGGACCCATTGTATGTTTTAGGGGAGATTCAGATTGTAACACTCTGGTCTAGTCAGTGCTTTAAATGGAACTGAAGAAGTGCAGGTATTCACTCTTTAGAGTACCTGCTCGCTCCTGAGAAGTGCCGGTACTTTCCCATCAAATGTATTGCAGCAGTGCTGAGAAGTGCTGGTGCTCTCCCTTTTAAATTGAAGAAGTGCAGGTACACAGCACCGGACAGGACCTGCACATTTGAAGCACTGGGTATAGTGCAACCTGAAGGTGCATTTGAGTGGCAAAGCAGAGGTTGAGGGTGCATGCGAGTGCCAAGGCGGAGGTTAAGGGTGCATTTAAAAGCTGAGGGTGCTTTCGAGTGGCAAAGGTGAGGGTGCATTAGAGTGGCAAAGCTGATGGTGCATTACAGTGTCAAAGCTAAGGCTGAGGGTGCTTTTAAATTCTCAGGGTGCATTTGAGTGCCAAAGCTGAGGTTGGGGGTGCATTCGAGTGCCAAAGCGCAGGTTGAGGGTGCATTTAAATGCTGAGGGTGCTTTCGAGTGGCAAAGGTGAGGGTGCATTAGAGTGGCAAAGCTGATGGTGCATTACAGTGTCAAAGCTAAGGCTGAGGGTGCATTTAAAATCGGAGGGTGCATTCGAGTGTCAAAGTTGAAGCTGAGGGTGCATTCGAGTGCTAAAGGTGAGGGCGCATTTGAGTGTCAAGGCTGAGGGTGCATTTAAATGCTGAGGGCTCATTCTAGTGCCAAAGCTAAGGCTGAGAGTGAATTTACATGCTGAGGGTACATTTGAGTGCCAAAGCTGTGAACGAGGGTGCATTCGAGTTCCTTTTCAAGGGAAAATGCAAGTGTTATTTTGAACTTTGATCTGATTCAGAAGAGCTCCAAGGTCTTTTAGTTTGCTTTTAGCTGATCTCTGGGGTCCGACAGTGTGCTTCAGGTGAACCCGGGTGCGCACTTCGGTCGCGTTAGAGGGCTCATTAGCTTGATTTTAGGGTAGCTGCCTTTAGCAGTGAAAGATACAGAGTTCTCGAGTTGCCCATGCCTCAGTGCCTCACTATGGCCAGGGTGCATTATGGAACTTGTAGTTCTGGTTATCACTTTGTAAAGTCATGAATACAAATCACAGAATGCTAAGCGAAAATCTGGAGTGCATGAGTTGCTCACCCATGAACATAGCTAACTTGAGCACCCTGTTATATTCAGGGCCACTGGAATTGTGCGATTATGCGGCCGCAGCGTTTTTCTGCAAAACTACAAATGTGTCATATTTGACATATATTCATCGACGGCTGCATAACCTGTAGATTTTAACAAAAAAAATGTTTCTAGCTCAATCGATTCCAAAGTTACTAAAATTTCAGTGATATGTGCTACTGCGGAGTGGAAGATCCTTTGCAAAGGTTGACTGGTCATTCTTTCTATTGCTTATTGCTGTATTTCATTGTTAAACTGGTACTAATGAGGCGCAACCAATGGCCAGACAGTGTTTAAACAAGTGTGAAAAAATGACCAAATAATGAAATAATACTGTCCAAAATGTGCCGCATTACGCCGCATAATTTGCCCTTCTTGCAGCACGGGCCTTTTCCTGTCTCATAATTTGTCCCTCTCTTCCCGCATAATTCCAGTGGCCCCCATTATATATAGCGCACAAAACAAATTAAGCTTCCTCTTGGCGGTTAATCGTGGGTGTTAATTGATTAAGGGCTTTAGACTTCAGAGCATGAAATGAGTACGTGTGTAATGCACCCTCATCCTCAGCCGGGTGCGGTTAGCCGAGCCTCACGCCGCGGTCGGTTTATTTTATTACCACCTCGCTTAGAACACACACTCACTGTCTGAGTCCTCACTCGCTCTTTCCCAAACTACTGACTCTCTGGCAGTTCACAACACTGTCCTTTCAGAGCCCTGATACCATTGGATCCTCCAAACCCTCACTCTCTACGGAGAGCACTCTTCTCCAAGGGCTCACTCCCCGCTCGGAGCATTCTTGCATTTAATGTGAGCTGAGAAGAGCAGTCGCCAGGGCTCGCATCACTCCGGTCTCTCACTCAGAGCACTCTCCTCGGCAGTGTGACAGCTGCTGCACCAAAACACTCTCCCCAATGCTCACTGACTGCTCAAAACGCCCACCCCGTTCACCCTCACCTCGAATTCTCACGCATGGTCCAGATTATGCACTCTGTGGGCAGGGATGTGTGGTGCACGCAGGAGTGGGGCGTGTGTATGATACAGTGGGGTTTGTGTATGGTGGGTGGTATATAGTGTTATTTATGGGTTCTGGGGTGTAAAGGTGTGATGGTGTTGGGCATATCATAGGGGGTTAGGTGTCTAATGTGTGGTACGCAATACGGATGATGGGGATGATATACATGTAATTATGGCATGCCTATTCGGCAGATGCTGGGCTATGGGGGTGTGCGCTAAAGCGTTTGCAGAGGGTTATTGAACTGTGATAAGGCTGTGGTATAGAGATGTTGGGTGTGTGAGGGGATAAGGTGTGATATCTATGTGCTGGGAGAAAGGGGTCTGCTGGGATATGTTTTGGCGTGCAGCGCATGTGTATCTGGGAGTGTGGGTGCAGATGGGGTGTGTAGGGGTGATGGAGGCTGTATTAGCTCTGCTGAAGGTGCGATATTAGGTGCTAGGTGTGTGTGTAGGGCGTGTCCAAAGGTCAGTCATGGGTGTGCCGGGTGTGAACTGGCCATGCTGCAGGGATGCTGAGGTCCTGTGTTGGTGTGCTAGAAGGCCGGGTACGTGTGTAGGCAGCGAGCTGTGTATTTTAAAAGATGCTTTAAGTCCCAGTCATAGTGCTTAACTGGTCCATAATTACGTCCACCAGTGAGTGCGGGGTGCCTTAGTTGTAGTTAGGAACAACTCCCGGCACCTGTATTCACCTGTCTGATGAGCTCACCCTTCTGGGAGCTCTGCACACCCACAGCCAAGACACTAGAAGACTAGGGATGAAGAAGTACAAAAAAGATCAAACATTTGCAATGCAATAGGTGTCACATTTGCGATAGTTTACGATATCCGCATTGTAAATGACTATGCCTTTTATTTATGTTTTAAAAAACAAACCACTGCTGACACGCCGCTTGCTGACACGCCGCTTGCTGACACGCCGCTTGCTGACACGCCGCTTGCTGACACGCCGCTTGCTGACACGCCGCTTGCTGACACGCCGCTTGCTGACACGCCGCTTGCAGACACGCCGCTTGCTGACACGCCGCTTGCTGACACGCCGCTTGCTGACACACCGCTGCTGACACACCGCTGCTGACACACCACTAAGACCAGGACAAAATCCATTTGATCCCAAAGCGGAGTCACGTGGGCGGGGGATAAGAAGGTGGGTGCAACTAAAAGAAGTGGAGTAGGAGGAGGCAAGAGCTCTGATGTAAAGAAACAACTAGCTCCGTAGAGCAGATGGACGACCAGGGGTGCTACCGGGTGGACGAGGCTTTACAGAGCAGATTAAGGCTGCTCGGCCCTCACTAAGGATAGTCGCAGGTGCAGGTAGAAGGGATGTTTGGCAAGGATTGTAGGGGGAGAGGACATGGGAGAGTTACACAAATAGAACAAGCATTGAAAATGCAATAGGTCTCGCCTTTGATTAAGTTAAAGCCATTTGCTTTGCTAATGGTATTGTATAGCAAAGCAAATGGCTTTAACTTAATGAAAGGCGAGACCTATTGCATTTTTAATGCTTGTTTTGTATGTGGAATTATCAGCAGACGTATGCAGATCCTGCACTTTCTAAAATATCAGAATCAAAAAGAGCCCTACCTACTGTTTGTATTGACTAACTCTCTGCGGTAAAGAAAACGCTGGGTTTTCTGAGATAACACTCACCCACCAGGGGTGCCCCTTGGTGGCATGCTTCATCATCGGGTCCATCCCATTCCGCAGCAAGCACTTTTTTTTTTTTTAATGATGTGAATCAATGCCAACAATAAGAGTGGGGGGCTTTGTCTTGTGTAGAGAGTGAGATTTAAAAATACTTGCCTAGTAGGTAAATTACTACTTATTCATGCCTCTACTCAGTATGGTTAAAAAACAGGGACAATAAGAAAGGGTAGGTCATTAATGTGCCTACCTATCTAAAAGGTCAACATGTTTCAAGCCGTACCCCAAGGCTTTTCTTCAGGACCAAGGAAGCTAACGCTCTGAATACCACTCCTGTTGTTTTATATTAGCTGCACACACTTTGCATGCCAAAACAGATACATTCATACAGCACCTACTTGGTGTTACTGCTTATAGTTCTGCAAAAACACAATGAGAGAGTTAGTTTGCCAGAGAACTCTGGCCGAAATACAATTTCTTTTAAAAAATAGTCACTGTATGTGTCATAGTGACTGAGCTCGTCATATTTACCTTCAATGTGATCATCTCCTTGTGACAAAATCAAGTGGCAAAAATTGTAATGAAGAGGGCACTTCTAGTGAGACCAAATGAGCCTTGTGAACAACAATATGCACATAGAGCACAATAAACAGTTAAAAAACACACTATATATATATATATATATATATATATATATATATTCACTGAAAAAACCATAGGTTTCAGGCACGTTATAGTTAGAAATTAGCATTTAAAAAACCTTTGAAATTCACTGAAAAAAACCATAGGTTTTAGGGACAGTTCTAGTTAATTGGACATTGCACTCGTACAAAACCCGTGAAATTCCCCCGTTATAGTTAGTTCAGCTAACTATAACTCGCGCCCCCGCAATGCACTGCTGATGACGTCACATATTACATCACTCATGACATGGTCAGTGACATCACTGATGACATCACTGATGACATCTCAAATGACATCACTGATGACATCATCCAGGGACTGTGTGTTTCTGTAAACTTTAAATATTTTTAATATATATAGGGAAAGGCGTATTGAAGAATGAGTGGGTGTATAAGTGTCTGTATGGATGATTTAGTAGGTGCGTGACTAACTCTATAAGTGAGTGATTAAACGTATCTTACTGAATGCATGGGTTAGTGACTAACCTGGGTGAATGTCTGTATCCATCTGTCTGTTGCTGTGTAAGTGCCTGCATGGGTTTGTGAATAGGTACATGAGTGTCTATGAGTTATTGAATGCTTGTCTGAGTATCTGTATGGGTGCCTGAGTGTTTGTGTGGGTGGGGTGTGTGCAACTCTGTGCATAGATGTGAGTGGGTGATTCACTGGGTGGATGGTTTCAAGAGTGCATCTGTGATAGACTGTATGGGTGGGTAAGTGTGTGTAAGAGTGTGTTAGTGAGTGAATGTATGTCCCAGTGGTACATGTGTGAGTAACTACATATGTGAAAGGCAGTATATATGTGTGTTGGAGTATATAAATAGCTATAAGCGAGAGTGTGTGATTGTGAGAGTGACTGTATGGATGAGTGTGTGCTTGTATCAGTGATTGTATGAGAGCGTAAGAATGTGCTAGTATTTGTATGAGTAAGTGAGCTGGTGTGTGTATAACTGTATAGGTGAGTAAAGGGCAGTGTGTTTAATTATTTGCATGACTGACTAGGTGTGTGAGTACCTCTATGGATGAGTGGCGGTGTTTGAGTGTCTATATAGGAGTATGAGTGCATATGATAGTCCTGTACTGAGTGACCGTAAGTATGAGTGACTGTACGGGTGAGTGAGTGGATGTGTGTGTAGACCTAAGAATCAGTGAGTGGGTATGTAGTTATTGGTGTTGGAGTGTCTATGGTTTTGCGAATGGCAGTCTGTAATTTAGAGTGGGTGTATCAAAGGTTATATTAGGGTGTGTTGAGGTGCATCAGATTATCACGTGGATGATGTCATCAGTGATGTCATCAGTGATGTCATCAGTGATGTCATTTGAGATGTCATCAGTGATGTCATCAGTGATGTCACTGACCATGTCATGAGTGATGTAATATGTGACGTCATCAGCAGTGCATTGTGGGGCGCGAGTTATAGTTAGCTGAACTAACTATAACGGGGAATTTCACGGGTTTTGTACGAGTGCAATGTCCAACTAACTATAACTGTCCCTAAAACCTATGGTTTTTTCGGTGAATTTCAAAGGTTTTTTAAATGCTAATTTCTAACTATAACGTGCCTGAAACCTATGGTTTTTTCAGTGAATTTCAAAAGTTTTGTAAATGACAATTTTTAAATGTATTAATTGTTATATTTATTTTGTTGATACTGATTTACTACATTTTTTTAAACTATTTATTTTTAGATATTTTATTTTTTAAATTACATTGTAATTACATTATACATTACATTACAAAATATACTTTCTCAGAATGAATTACTTTAGTTTAAATACTTTGCAAATAGGCAATAGACTTTTAAGTACAGTAGTTACAGTTGTTGCAATGGGCAACACAATTTCAAACACAATGCAACATTGAGCTCAATCCGAATTTCTAGTTAAATGCAATTAGTTACTTTATGGATTACTTTTCTAACCACAGGACTGGATCCTAGATTCACTCCTGCGACATCTCCTGTAAACAGTTGAGTAAAAGCGTTTTGGTTACAGTAGTGTTTGAAATTTTTAAGGAATATTATTGTATTTTAAAAGTTGACACAGAAACTTTTTCACATAGAATCACCAATGTTATCCTATGGGAGGAAATTCACTTAGCAGGTAAGTAGTGTTATCGTTACTTTTTCTTACTCAGTGGTGGATCCTGGATCCAGCACTGGTGCATCTCCTGTAAACAGTTGAAAGAATGCGTTTAAGTCATACAGGCGATTTTTAAGGAATATTTCTAATTTGTGAAAATCGACACTTTGAAACTTTTCTGCTGAAAACCAGACAATGGATTCCTATGGAAGGAAATACAAGTTACTGGTAAATACGGTTAGAATTACTTTTCAGGGTCAGTACTGGGCTAAAAGATGCAGCACTGGGTTCTCTCCTGATAACAGGTGAGTAAATCGGAATTCGTAGTTCGGCTGATTTTAGAGGAATATTATAAAGTTCCTAAACTCCACACAGAAGAATTTCCAAGTGAAACCAGTCAATGTTAGCCTATGGAAGGAAATTCAAGTTACTGGTAAGTACGGTTAGAATTACTTTTCAGGATCAGTACTGGGCTCAAAGATGCAGCACTGAGGCCTCTCCTGATAACAGGTGAGTAAATTTGAATTCGTAGTTCGGCTGATTTTAGAGGAATATTATAAAGTTCCTAAACTCCACACTTAGAAGAATTTCCAAGTGAAACCAGTCAATGTTAGCCTATGGAAGGAAATTCAAGTTACTGGTAAGTACGGTTAGAATTACTTTTCAGGATCAGTACTGGGCTCAAAGAGGCAGCACTGAGGTCTCTCCTGATAACAGGTGAGTAAATCGGAATTCGTAGTTGTGCTGATTTTAGAGGAATATTTGTATGTTTCAAAAATCGACACAAACTTTTTCAGCAAAAAGCAGGCAATGATATCCTATGGAAGGAAATTCAAGTTACTGGTAAGTACGGTTAAAATTACTTTTCAGGATCAGTACTGGGCTCAAAGATGCAGCACTGAGGTCTCTCCTGATAACAGGTGAGTAAATCGGAATTCGTAGTTCGGCTGATTTTAGAGGAATATTTGCACAATGGTGAAGGAAGGGGGTGGGGCTTGAGGTGACATGTCTGCAAACGCGCCGTGGCGCGTTTTAAGTTGGAGAATTAATTCCTCCTCAATCCCGAAGGTCCCTAGGGGCCAACTAGCCCACCAGATACCTCCAGTATGTGCCAGAGAGCTGCGTTGCAGAGAGGTGTTCAGAGGCCATGCCCCTTTTTGCACCTCTCTGCAACGCAGCTCTGTGGCGCTTTCTGGACGTACCTGGTGGGCTAGTGGGCCCCCAGGGACCCTCAGGATTGAAGGGTATTTAATTCCCCATCTTAAAACGCGCCACAGGGCCTGTTTGCACACATGTCACCTTTAGCCCCGCCCCCTCCCTTCACCACTGTGCAAACGCGCCCCGTGGCGCGTTTTAAGTTGGGGGATTAAGTCCCCTTAAATCCTGAGGGTCCCTGGGGTCCAACTATCCCACCAGGTACCTCCAGTAAGCGCCACAGAGCTGCGTTGCAGAGAGGTGTAAAAAGGGGCGTGGCCTCTGTACACCTCTCTGCAACGCAGCTCCCTGGCGCATACTGGAGGTTCCTGGTGGGCTAGTTGGCCCCCAGGGACCCCCATTAGTCAAGGGGAATTACTTCCCCTTCTTAAAACGCGCCAGGGGGCGCGTTTGCAGAGTGGTTAAGGGAGGGGGCGGGGCCTCCGGCACGATGCCGGTCTTTTTTTTTTTTGTATGGGAGGGGGGCTGCGTGGCCCCCCTTCCCTGGGCCTCTATTGGCCCCGGGGACCCCATCCCCCGGGGCATGCCCTCCTTTTTAGGTCGAGCCTCGAGTAGCGCGCAAGCGCTGCTAGGCGAAGACTTTATGTAAGGGGGTTTGAAAAGCTGACCAGACGCTCGTGCGTCGTGGCCTTTTTCGGGCGGTTACGCGCGCCGGAGACATGTTTCCCATTATCGTGCCAAGACGCGTGCGCGATAATTGGAAACACATGCCAGGAAAAGGCCATGACGCACGAGCGTCTGGTCAGCTGAGCAGGCTGCTGAGCTCGCTCGCCCTCGTTCTCGCTTAGTAAGTGCTTCTTGGGTGCAGTTCTCTTAAGAATCCAGTAGATGCCCTCAGAGACCACCCAACTTGTAGACCCGTGACTGGCTACACATAGAATCGATGTATGCTTATGTGACAAGAGCTATTCGCTCAATAATAGCGGCATCTTGTTGTGAATGCATGCAGATAAGTATGCCAAGGTTTGGCGATAGAAAAAATAGCTGTTACGTTAATTTCAGAAGGAATCGTGGCCGCGCACCAGCAGAGACAACTTCCAAACACTGACTCCTTCCTTGAATCCTGCTTGCCGCTCATGGAAGTGTACCACCCAAAAACTCCCTCCTTTGATATGCTTCAATGACTAACCGCTGAGTTCCTGAGTCTGAATCATCCCCGGACTTAGCCATAGTCCCGTGCGACTGTCATTTGGACGCCCCCTCCTCTTCAACGGGGCCATTTTCAGCCCCTTTTATTGCTGTGTGGAAGTCAAGTGGTGGCGCCGCAAGGCAGCTGCCTGTTGTGGCCTTATTGACTCCACTCTGCCTCTGTTTCTTTGTATGTGAAGTCGTTGTATACAAACTCCCCTAGGCATTGTACATCCTGTTGTCGTCTACCAGCACCAGCCCATCAAAGGTGAATGC
>CAWUFW010003970.1:220000-222500 GCA_963921515.1 Calotriton arnoldi
ATCAAAGGTTATATTAGGGTGTGAGGAGGTGCATCAGATTATCACGTGGATGATGTCATCAGTGATGTCATTTGAGATGTCATCAGTGATGTCATCAGTGATGTCACTGACCATGTCATGAGTGATGTAATATGTGACGTCATCAGCAGTGCATTGCGGGGCGCGAGTTATAGTTAGCTGGACTAACTATAACGGGGGAATTTCACGGATTTTGTACGAGTGCAATGTCCAACTAACTATAACTGTCCCTAAAACCTATGGTTTTTTCAGTGAATTTCAAAGGTTTTTTAAATGCTAATTTGTAACTATAACGTCCCTGAATCCTATGGTTTTTTCAGTGAATTTCAAAGGTTTTTTAAATGCTAATTTGTAACTATAACATGTCTGAAACCTACAGTTTTTTCAATGAATTTCAAAGGTTTTGTAAATGACAATTTTTAAATGTATTAATTGTTATATAAATTTTTTTCATACTGATTTCCAAATTTTTTAGAAACAATTTTTTTTTACATATTTTATTTTTTAAATTACATTGTAATTACATTATACATTACATTACAAAAAATACTTTCTCAGAATGAATTACTTTAGTTTAATTACTTTGCACATAGGCAATAGACTTTTAAGTACAGTAGTTACAGTTGTTGCAATGGGCAACACATTTTCAAACACAATGCAACATTCAGCTCAATGTGAATTTCTAGTTAAATGCAATTAGTTACTTTATGGATTACTTTTCTAACCACATTACTGGATCCTAGATTCAGTCCTGGGACATCTCCTGTAAACAGTTGAGTAAAAGCGTTTTGGTTAGTCGTGATTTTTAAGGAATATTATTGTACTTTAAAAGTTCACACTTAGAAACTTTTTCTCATAGAATCACCAATGTTATCCTATGGAAGGAAATTCACTTAGAAGTTAAAAACTGTTATCGTTACTTTTTCTTACTCAGTGTTGGATCCTGGATCCAGCACTGGTGCATCTCCTGTAAACAGTTGAAAGAATGCGTTTAAGTCATACAGGCGATTTTTTTAGGATTATTTGTAGTTTGTGAAAATCGACACTTTGAAACTTTTCTGCTGAAAACCAGACAATGGATTCCTATGGAAGGAAATTCAAGTTACTGGTAAGTACGGTTAAAATTACTTTTCAGGATCAGTACTGGGCTGAAAGATGCAGCACTGAGGTCTCTCCTGATAACAGGTGAGTAAATCGGAATTCGTATTTCGGCTGATTTTAGAGGAATATTTTAAAGTTCCAAAACTCCACACTTAGAAGAATTTCCAAGTGAAACCAGTCAATGTTAGCCTATGGAAGGAAATTTAAGTTACTGGTAAGTACGGTTAAAATTACTTTTCAGGACCAGTACTGGGCTGAAAGATGCATCACTGAGGTCTCTCCTGATAACAGGTGAGTAAATCAGAATTCGGATTTCGGCTGATTTTAGAGGAATATTTGTATGTTTCAAAATCAACACTTAGAAACTTTTTCAGCAAAAAGCAGGCAATGATATCCTATGGAAGGAAATTCAAGTTACTGGTAAGTACGGTTAAGATTACTTTTGAGGATCAGTACTGGGCTGAAAGATGCAGCACTGAGGTCTCTCCTGATAACAGGTGAGTAAATCGGAATTCGTATTTCGGCTGATTTTAGAGGAATATTTTAAAGTTCCAAAACTCCACACTTAGAAGAATTTCCAAGTGAAACCAGTCAATGTTAGCCTATGGAAGGAAATTCAAGTTACTGGTAAGTACGGTTAAAATTACTTTTCAGGACCAGTACTGGGCTGAAAGATGCAGCACTGAGGTCTCTCCTGATAACAGGTGAGTAAATCAGAATTCGTATTTCGGCTGATTTTAGAGGAATATTTGCACAATGGTGAAGGGAGGGGGCGGGGCCTGAGGTGACATCTGTGCAAACGCGCCCCGTGGCGCGTTTTAAGTTGGGGGATTAAGTCCCCTTGAATCATGAGGGTCCCTACGGCCCAACTAGCCCACCAGGAACCTCCAGTATGCGCCAGGGGGCTGCGTTGCAGAGACATTTACAGAGGCCACACCCCTTTTTACACCTCTCTGCAACGCAGCTCTGTGGCGCTTTCTGGACGTACCTGTTGGGCTAGTTGGCCCTCAGGGACCCTCAGGATTGAAGAGGATTTAATTCCCCATCTTAAAACGCGCCACGGGGCCTGTTTGCACACATGTCACCTGAAGCCCCGCCCCTCCCTTCACCACTGTGCAAACGCGCCCGTGGCGCGTTTTAAGTCGGGGATTAACTCCCTTGAATCCTGAGGGTCCCTGGGGTGCAACTAGCCCACCATATACCTCAAAAGCGCCATAGAGCTGCGTTGCAGAGAGGTGTAAAAAGGGGCGTGGCCTCTGTACACCTCTCTGCAAGGCAGCCCCCTGGCGCATACTGGAGGTTCCTGGTGGGCTAGTTGGCCCCCAGGGACCCCCAGTATTCAAGGGGATTGTCCTTCTCTGCAAACGCGCCAGGGGGCGCG